>JAUCMX010000029.1:6179445-6221945 GCA_033459395.1 Hemibagrus guttatus | reverse complement strand
TCTGTTTGAATTTGCTAATAAACGCCTCGCACTTGCATCCGTCTGCCTCCGCCTTGTGATTGTCAATATTGCAACAAGCAGTAAACCTAGTTGAACAAGCTTAACGGTTTTAGGACATCTCTGCTATTTTATGAATTGCAGGACTATTCATTTTTGCTAGTCAACCAATAACAAAAAGGATTAATCTAGTTATCTTTGTCATAAACCAACACCTGATTCATTCATTCACTCACTCATTGTCTACCGCTTATCCGATCTACACTCGGGTCACGGGGAGCCTGTGCCTATCTCAGGCGTCATTGGGCATCAAGGCAGGATACACCCTGGACGGCATGCCAACCCATCACAGGGCAGACGCACACTCTCATTCACACACTACGGACAATTTAGAGATGCCAATCAACCTACAATGCATGCCTTTGGACTGGGGGAGGAAACCGGAGTACCCGGAGGAAACCCCCGAGGCACAGGGAGAACACACACGGCGGAGGCGGGAATTGAACCCCCAACCCTGGAGGTGTGAGGCAAACATGCTAACCACTAAGCCACCATGCCCCCCACACCTGATTCAGAAAATCACTATTTATTAGTATTTTTATTACTGCAGTTCAACACTGTTAAACACCAGCAAACAATTAACAGCCACACACAGACCACAAATTATATTTCTTAAACTGTATATATATCCATACCCACTATATACCATCCAGTGCCACTATAATAGGAACATCTGTACAGTTGCACGTTTATGCTAATATCTAATCATAGGGCAACAGTGCAGTGCATAAAATTGTGCCGATCATGAGCTTCAGTTTGTGTTCATATCATGCATCAGAATGGGGAAAAAGTGAGATGACTAACTTTCTGTAGCATGGATGTTGGTGTCCGATGGGCTGGTTTGAATGTTTCAAACCCGGGAATTTCACACACAACAGTTTCTAGAGTTTAAACAGTGTGATGTGAGAGAACTACAGAAATTGAAGCAGGTGTACAGGCATTCCTACTAAAGTGGACAGGTACATATAGATTCTTAAGATACTCTTGATGACTTGGTTGAAATAGATTCTGAAACTGACAGCATGCAGCATTGAAGCTCAGGTCCATAACCAGGACCTGGTTTCGTTTTATGTATCTGCCCAAAGAATGCTTCAGGAATAAATTCCCCCTTTGTGCTAAAAAGGGGGAAGTGTAGCAGTGGCTGTTTAAAGCATAATGCTGTGCAGTTATAGACAATAAATATTTTAAGGCACTGAAGCATTGGGGTAAGAAGAAAGAAAATGACAAATGACTTGGTTGAAATAAGAAATGTTTTTTTCTTTATTTGTTTGGCGAGGATTTGACATTTGGGAAAAGATATTTCCTTCCATTTACAGTCTTTCCGCTGTTGTGAGAAACCTTTAATTTTCAATTATTCCAACCATTTTTTTTCTTGAATTATTCCTCCCTCTATCTGTTGTCTCAGGCTTTCCCCACACCTCCCAGAAACATGCTGGTAGGTGGCTTAGCTGCAATAAATGAGTGTGCGTGTGTGCATGCTGACATCATAACCCCAACCAGAAAAAAAAAAAGTTACTGAGGTCGAATCAATGAACGAATTGTTTGTTAACCCTATTTGAAGACAACCTTCATTATCATTGCATATATCTTTTATAAAGTAAGGATTTGAACTTGCAAGTTTCCCCAGCTTTTTTTGCTCTGGGTTTTGACGTCTTTTTTTTCCCTCATAGAAGAAAAAAAAAAGAAAACATCAGAGAGGGAGAAAGTCAATCTCCAGCCAGCTCTTGAGTCCAGAGAGAGTTGTGAGCTTGCTCTTACTACAATCACGGCTTTCATGTGCCCACATGTCCTTACCTATCCGTATTCCCGAGAAAAGATCGGCTGTCTTGTGCTTGCTGTCTGTGATGGTGCACTGAGAAGGGCATTCTTTAGTTAAACACAAGTCTCATGTTGCTGTTGAATTAGAAATGTCATTTGCTCTGATTGTGTACATTGCGTTGTGTGTTTGGGTGTATGACATTTAGGAGCACGGATTGAGCTAAATTCATTTACATTTTGCATAATATGTGTGTTTCAGTGCTCAGTGCTCAGTGCTCGCAGAAGCGAACTGCTGACACACGCGACAGTTTTTCATACTCACAAAGAGTTTTGTGTACACAAAATTGATTCTTGATGATACTGCTTTCATGTTAGAGGTTAACTGAGTTTGTTGATTTTAACATCAGCTTGACATTAGAGAATTTGTTGAATTTGTTCCTAAAATCTGGCATAACAAAGCCACATAATGACCTACGTCAACTATGATGTTGTTCTTCTAAGAGACACTAAGAATAGTTTTCAACCACTGAGACATAAGTCTTTGACTGTAAATAATAAAAAAAAAGATTAATAATTAATGAAATGATTATTTATTATAACATAATTTCAGTAGCAGTTTAGCAGAATGGCACCTTCATTAAACCTTCATAATACTTCCACAAGCATTATCAATTATTTCAAGATACTTTTGGTAATCCTTTATTTGAAGACTACCTACAGTACATCTTTGGTAACTCTTTTTTTTTTTTTTTTTTTTTTAAATGTGACCTACACTGAAACTTTATAACATATTCACAAGCTCTGCTTTTTAAAATGGTCAAAGAATTCAACAGATTTTTTGGTAACCCTATGACCTTTTGAAATGCATACATAAGCACTCTTTTAATGTGAAATTGTAAATGGTTTCAGTTTTTTATCTAATCCTTTGTTTGAGGTTTTTTGAATTGTCAATTATTTCAGCATTCTTGCTAATATTTAAATTGAAGGTAACCAAAATTTAATCTTCATAATGCATTCATAAGCACTGCTTTCTCACTGGTCAATTATTTCTACATTTTTGTCACCCTTTTAGTGAAGCCTGCCTACGTCTGACCTTTTATAATACATTCATAAATGTTTCAATTTATTTCATTATATTGGCGCAAATTTTTTTTGGACCTTCATAACTCCATTAGCTTTGTTGAAATCATTCATGAAGCAATGTTGGTGGATTCATGAACAGTGTATGTCATGTCATTACCTTACACATGACATTTATATTGTATGACTTGTTATACATGTGTTAAATTAACATTTAATGGAGGAAATGCTGACTTCACCAAAGGAACCATTTGAAATGGTTAATGGTGTAAACATTTAATGTCATTTTATTAAATAATGCTTAGCCTCCCACAATTCCCAGCGTCTGGAACTCGGACAGGCTCAATCCTCGACAGCGTGAACTGTAAGTGAGGTTTCACTGTAGAACAGGATACGAGGTCCATGTCATTAGGTGACATCAGGCCTATGTGACTCCTATAAGAATCCAGCACTGTTCTTGAGAGATTTCTAATTGGCAGGTATATAGCAGTTGCCATGGTAATTTTTGCTCTTAATCCTCTAAGTGGGTGGCTTCGAGGTCAAAGCAATAAGTGCAGTTCAGTCTCCTACAACAAAAGCCTGGCTAGTAGATCAGATTCTAATTATCCCTGATCACAGTCACACTGCTATTAGTGCAATCGGGCCATTGAAGCAAATGTGTATTACAGTGGCTGTCTATTTTAGAAACTAAATGAATGTGTCTGTGCAAGCGTCTCATGTTAAACCTTTTTGTAATTCAATTCAACGTGACTGAATGAATTTGATCTACTAGCTTGCTGCTAATGCACTGGCATCAATAGTGAAACCAGGATACACACTTACTAACGTCTTTCCTAAGATATTAAAATAGTCACTGGAGTACTATTAATTTCTTCACATGGATTCATGAATAGATGTTCAGATTATTCATATGTCATTTTTTTTTCTCTATTCAGTATCCAAATGCCCTGTTTATGTGGAATACATAAACATGAAAATATTACCAACATAAAATGTTTTATTCAGCTTTTTATTGCACTGTTTAAGGGGTTTGGTTGTAGTGGGGGTGGATTAAAGATGACCAAATGATACGCTAGGTCTTTAAGATTGTTGGAGAGCATCATGTAGTGCATATCAAGTGTTTGACTTGGCATGGTAAAACTGAATTAGCTAACTTAGCAAAAGACTTGTTTTTGAAAAAAAATGTTGAAATATATCAAGTGTTTGTGCTTTCTTAAAAACAACAACAAAAAATCTTTGCTTTACAGTGTTCGAAAAACATGCACAACCAGTTAAAACTTCAGGTTTTTATGGTGTAAACTATTATAACTAAGATTGAAAAAAGCTAATCATGACTATCTCTTTTCTTTACCTTTCTTCTTCTTCTTTCGGCTTTTCCCTTCAGGGGTCGCCACAGCGAATCATCTCTCTCCACCTATCCCTATCTTCTGCATCCTCAACACTTGCACCCACTAGCGTCATATCCTCATTAATTCCATACATATACCTCCTCTTTGGCCTTCCTCTTTGCCTCCTGCCTGGCAGCTCCATGTCCAACATTCTCCTACCAATATACTCACTTTCCCTCCTCTAAACATGTCCAAACCATCTTAATCTGGTCTCCCTAACTTTGTCCCCCAAACGTCCAACATGAGCTGTCCCTCTGATGTACTCGTTCCTAATCCCTGTTTTCTTCACCTTTAATGTGATAAAACAAACAAAATTCAAGTAAAATTTTTTTTTATATATATATATATATATATATATATATATACACACACATATACATACATATATACATATACATATACATATACATATACATATACATATATACCGAGAGAGGGGAAAAACATTTTTGGAAAATGTGTTTTAGGGAAATTTCTTTTTCTTTTTATATTTATTTATTTACTGTATACCTTCTGATAAAACACATTTTTCCTGTAATAAAATCCAGCTCTCAGTCTTTTAGTGTAAGAGTACCAACTTAACACATCATGATTTGGCAATTTTATTCCACTCTTCCTTCCAAAAACCCCAGATCTATCAAATTGCAAGGGGATCTCCTGTGCACAGCCCTATTAAATTCATTACACAAGTATATAACAGGATTTAGATCCTGGTTCTTAGTGGACCATTCCAAAACACATCTCTTCTTCTTCTGAAGCTATTCCTTTGCTGACTTGTATTTGTGCTTCAGGTTGTTATCTTCAGGTGTCTAACAGGTTTTGTTCCAAAATAGATAAAACTATCCATGATTCCCTTGGTCTTGTCTAGAACAAGATCATGATAAGTATGATTTTGATGTATCTATTTTTTTTATTTTTTTTTTCAAAAAGAGTATCAAATCACTGAACTGTAGCTTGACAAATTGCAAAAGGCTTCTTCCAAAATGCTACAACTTGGCTAACTATAGCCTTGCTTTGATATAAAACACTCCCATTTGACCGCATAATAATTTTAGATAAGTCTTGCAGGATGTAATGCTACCTGTTAACCAGAAACTATTGGCTAATGGCTAACCTAAATCTTGCGAATATTTAGTAGTGTCCAAACCAGGAGCCATTTTCACTAGAAAGTTAGCTTGCATATGCTAACTATCATATTGCCTATAGGCTACAAGCAATAGGCTAACAAAAAATAATTATTATAGTTTATTATTGTCTAATTTAAAACCAGATGGCTAGTGATGTCATATCATAAACACTGCAACTGGCTGATCAAAAATCAGGATCTCCTTTCAGCGTTTGCCTCGGAGGCCATCTCCTTCTCTCTCCTCTCCTATCTCTTTGTGGATTGACACACACCAGGCTTTTGTACTTCCCCTCTAAATGGCACCATTAGCGTTTGATTCGAGCCGAGACATTCTCTCAGTCTGTCCGACAAAGAGACATTTGATTTCCAGTGCATAAATCCTCTAGCTATCGATTTCTGCTTTTCATTAGGTGAGAGACGACACGGGGACAGGACCAGATTGCTCATGAGCCAGACATCTTCATCAAACAGGAATTGAAGCCGGGGATAAAGGGAAGCGGTTTCATGGGCTAAAATACTAGTGTAGTTACAGCACAAAGGCTCTGCGCTAACAAAGAATGCCAAGTGTGTGCTATTAAAGCAGGACTAATGCTTTTAGATCTCCAGAAAAGTCAAATGTACACAGTTTTCACTGGATGTTAGAAATGTATAACATTTCTCTTTTAGCATGCAATATCATGGTGGTGATATGAGGCTAAATTAACAACAAGTAATTGTAGTGGGGATTTTTTAGTTACCATCTTTTACAGTACAGAGCTCTTTCTGCAGCTGATAAAAGTTAAGGAACTACAGATATATTTAAGGTACATTAAATACAATAACAGTATTTTCCCCAAACCCTGGTATGTTTGTTTATTTATTTATTTGTTTATTTATGTACTCTGGCGCTTTAATTAAATGTCACTCTACAATTGTGCAAAGAAGTGTGGTGTCCTAGCTTGTGTGTGTGTGTGTTCAACTGACAAGGGAAGGCTGATTGTGCACACAGTCCTACAGCCACTCTTTTTGATTATGATTCTGTGGGAGAGAGCATGTGTGTGTTATTGATATGTCTAATCATGTTATCACTTTTCATGATGTTGTGTTATGTAAATAATATGTTTGTAATCAGTGAGCTTGTGGGAGCCTATGTCAAAATGAATGCTCCATTAAAAACTGTGTTTTTTCCCATAAATAAGCCACTTACCATTACTTTGCTGCATATAAACACACACTACTTATTATGGTTTAACATTGTTGCTTATACAGCTTTCACACTACTACGTCCTCCTTCATGGACATGACTATTGGGTCACAACTCTAACACAGTTTAATATATATGTGTGTGTGTAGGTTTCTGAGGGAGAATACATTATATTTTGACCTAAGGCTCAGTCCCAATTCCATATAACACACTTTTTTGGCACAAAAGGGTGTAGCAAGTCATCCACAAATTAAATTTGAGCTTCCGCTGTAGCAGTATTACAGTTAGCACGCCGTGTCTGCTGCTTTTAATTCACTGTGCCGATGGCAAAGTGCATTGATTCATATATAGCACTGAGCAATAAATAATAAAGCTAGTTAAAGTAAATGAAGAGATAAACTAGTGAAAAATGAGAGTTGCCTTTTTTCAGTGCGGAGGTTGAAGGAGACATGATGGGTAGTTTATTTCTTGCACTAAAGCGGTCTACCCATAAACAAGAACGACGATGCTTGAGACCAGACAAGGATGTTTAAGGATCCTTTACAGATGCCACTGCTCACCTCCTGTACAAAAATTCCTCATTGACAAATAATTATCACAAGTTCTATAAATTTAGTTGAATATCACGTGTTAATTATAAAAATTAATATCCAAGTTGTTCAGGTAGGATTCTTTCCCCCTTTACATCAATGCCTTCAAAGCCTTGCTGTTCCATTGGTGGACCCAGAAGTAATAAGCTGTTAATAATGCTATGAACAATGATGCTATATAACATTTCATGGTTATTAAATTATTAAACATCTTTTGCACTCGGAGTCTCTAAATCCTTAAAATCTCCAGCTGTAGCTATTCCTGATATCACCAGACAGCAAAGCAAACTCTAATGAAGGGACACAAAGGGGACATAAAGGGTTTTTTTTCTTGTTCAAATGGCTACATTTATTTCCCACAACCTCATCAAGAGCTCTTCAAGGACACTTTTTTGAAGCTTTCATGATCACACAGACATTTTCTAAGAGGCCTTTTCAGAGTTTAACCAGTTTTACTCAGACATAATTGGTGTGTTACAAGCTCTTCAGTGTTTAATCAAATTGTTCTTTGGTTTGCCACGTGTGACCGATTCATCCACTGTGTTAGTACGTCAGAGTATGTGGACAAAACCTCGGCTAGAAATAAGATGGCATTTAATTAAAGCAGGCACTCCGAAGTTAACCTTTACATGTGTGCTTTTATATAATAAAAAGTGCCCTTACATGGTGACAGTGGTGAGGAAACTCATATCTTATCAGATCTGTGGCGCTTCATTCACCTTCCTGTCTAACATATTACATGTTAAAGATCACTAGTGGGGTTTGACTTGAAGTATGTTTAAAAAGAAAAAAAAAACAATATTAGGGCAAGCTCTTTTTTTGTAGAACTAATAATGTCATGCTAAAAACCGGTATGCAACATACAGTATGTTGTCATGTTATCACGTCATTACGTTGAATAAATCCTCAATTCTGATTGGGCAGAAGGTGTTGGATACCAGAAATGGATATCCTTGTCAATATGGTGAAGAGTTCTGTGTGTTTATTAAGTATTTATGAAAGGTGTCTCCACTGACAGAGCTACATAAGAAGTAAAGATTTAAGTAACTTTCTTAAAGTTTCCAACATGAGGAGTGCATTCTTCATGGTTTCTCCTTCAAGAGGTAAAGAGAAAAAAAATAGTGAAGAAATGTTTGTTATCATGTAAGTGACTCCATCCAAAAATAATATATATGTATAAGTAACAATAAGAACTTGTTTTGTAGATGTTTCACAACAATAAATGTAACTATAAATGGATAAAAGTACAGTGTTCTTAAATTATTATTAAAAGTAGTCGAATGGGTTACTGTGGTATAAGTGGAATAAAACTCTTCCATCTTCAATGTGGTAGCACTATCACCTTCAACAATAACAGTATGTGAATAATCCAGCACTAATCCCTGAATTAATGCTTACTTAAATATGAACAAATGATGAGTTAATGCTTGTAGAAATCATGTACTTACCTTAACTACAACATGGGTCTTATGACTTTGTGTGAATAACATAACCACCTTGAGTATATTCTAGTACATATTTGTTAGTTAATGTATTATCATGTGGATGTAAACTAAATCAGACCTATGTCTATGACTAAAACACCAAAAAAAATTGTTTTTTAAATGTTAATAGATTATCTGCTAAATAAATAAATAAATAAATAAATAAATGTTACTGTATTAATTTCACTATTGTGGGTAAACAAGCAGAGCCCTGGATGGTAGTGCCCCAGTGTCACACCCAGAGCATGTACTAGTACTACAGTGGGATTTGTAGAAAAACTGTTGAAATGGAATAATTGGTGTTTATTATTAGTCTGTCTTTCTATGTTTGATAGACAGACTAAAGGAAGATCAGGGTAAATTAAGAAAAATAAATAACTACGAAAAAATCCCATATGCACCCTTCAGTGATGTTTGTGGTGATATGCATCAAAAATATAAAGAATTTATACTAAAAAAATGAAAATTATGCATGTTTAATTCATATTCTTTCTAATTAATTTAACTCCTACATGCCTGTTAATACAATAACTTGTACTAATGTATTTAAAGTGGTTGTTATTTATGCATGAAATCATAAAACTCACATTGTAGTTAAGGTTAGTAAATGATTAGTACATTTCTTCATTAACTCATAATTAGTGCATGATTATTCAAATGATTATTTCGAAGTGTTATGGTTTACTCAAGGCTTGAGTAAACTGTTATTATTTTAAAGTGTTTTCATTGATTCAAATTTTATTACGGACTGAACGGAGTATGATTTAATGCTTTAATATTTTCAGATCGTATTTTCTTTCATAGTCACATTTGACGTTGATGAAGATTTGTGTACCTAATCTGTTTCTACAGTTTTCAATTATTGTAAATCATATTATGTTTCTGGCTGAAGAGACTTAATTAAGTGAATAAGTTCATGAACTTGCTTACATTTTACCAAAAGTTGTAGCAGGATTACTCCAGTATAGATTTCTAGCTGTCTGTTTCCCTCCATCGCTGCATTTAACTCCATGACTGTAACGTGTGCATGTAGCCTCTTGTGTATGACTGTCAGGTGATATTTCTTAATAAAGCTAAATGGCAGCCCCAAGAGAAGGAAGGTGGGAGCGACCCTGTGGCTGTCTGACTAGATTATACAATAATCCCATTAGGGCAGAGCTTCAGTCAGCAATTCCACCTTAGGCTCTACATAATCATAACAGATAGCTTTGTTTCAGACAAAAAAAGGCCTTTACACACCTACATCCGAAGCACTGGAATATAAAAGACGCTGTATCATGAGACAGTGGATTCTACTGTTTTGTAGATGAAGCTAATGCATCTCATTATATGATTTATACAAGATTATTTTTTTTTTGCCTAAATGACCACACAGTCATTGTCAAGGTAGAGAATAATTATCTGGCTGAAAACAAGAAACCTATAAGACCATCAGCTTCTACATTTTAAGGCAGAGATGATGACATTTTCTAAGCTCCAGGCTGGTCCATTTGGTGAAGAGGATGAAGAAACGGAAGTAGAAGCAATAAAAGAGGATTTGTGGTTGCCACTATGATTGAAAAGCTCTTAGCACAAAATTTTTTGCATTCTTCTTAAATTAACTCATGTTTCTATTTTATTCACTATACTTTCAGTGGCAGTAGTTTACACTTGGAGTCTGCAAATGCTTCTGAAGATGAACATAGCAAGCAAAACGTCAAAAACGGAAAAAGAAGTCAAAACAAAAACAAGTGAGAACAATCAGGGCACATGGTTTAGAAATTCTATCCGACGAGAAGACGGTAACAAGACTAAAAAATAAACAAATAAGTGAGAAGACACAGACGGTTACAAAACTAAAATTTAAACAAAAAATGCGAAGACAAACTATTTTTAGTATCATCCTTTTTAAAGACAAAACAATCTGAGAAGATAGCATCTTAAGCCGAGATCTGCTTATCTCTAGGATAATTTTTATGGGGAAAATAAAGATTTAAAGAAAGCATAGCAAATGATTGCTCAGCTAAGGTATCGTTCATACCATAGACACATTTTTAAATTAGCAAAAATATTAGCCTTAAGTACTGAAATAAAAATGTGATAACCTCGGGGGACATGGTGGCTTAGTGGTTAGCATGTTTGCTTCACACCTCTGGGGTTGAGGATTGAATTCTCACCTCTCTTCCCTGTGTGTGTGGAGTTTGCATGTTCTTCCTGTGCTTTGGGGGTTTCCTCCAGGTATCTCCTGTTTCCTTTACCAGTTCAAAGACCTGTACTGTAGGCTGATTGGCATCTCTGAATTTTCCATAGTGTGTGAACGGGTGCGAGATTGTACCATGCAATGAGTTGGCACCACATCCAGGGTGTCCTCCATCTAGTGCCCCAAGTCCCCTGGGATTGACTCCAGGCTCTTTGTGACCCTGTGTAGGATAAATGGATGGACTGAATTTAAAATAGCCCACATCCCAATAACGGTGTGTGATTTCATGAATTATCTTCTGGCTATCATTAAATTGTAAGCATAATTTGAAATGATAAGTCAGTGTAAGTATTCTTATTTTAGACTGGAATATAGAAGAAGGTTTTATAAAATCATCATGCAGCATGTCAGTCTTGGTCTGGAGTCCGAAAAGGAAAGCCAACTTCCACTATCCCCTTCCCAACATCTCCCCTTACACCCGTTACATTTCTCTCTTCCTCTCCACTTTAATATTCCACACTCAACCTATCCACTTCGGGCGTTTAATTTTTCATATGTATCAAGATGTGGAATATTTCGTACGTGAAGTATCGACTTTGCTCCATCTTCACTGTGATGATGATGGAGATATTCTCTATCAGTAAATGGCATGCTTTTCCTTCAGGAACCTTTTCAGGAAGTTTAACCAGAGGATCCAGGGACTGGGTATAGAGTTATAACTCAACCTCAGGTAATAAAAAAAAAATCACCCACTGACACGGGTTTTTCATTAACATGGATTAAAATTTGACATATTTTGGATTCCTGATGCTTGTTGGAATAAGAAACAATAATTGTTTATGTAGGTTTATGTAAGTTGTCATGCAGGTTGTATGAAAGGTTTAAATGCTGTCACAAATTCCTCCTCTCTGCTTGTATTTCATTTCCGAGCTTGGTGAACGCTGCTTCTGCTTGTTCTTTATCCTGCTTGTACTCTTGTTAGTTAACAAATGCCTTTTTTAGTCATGTCATTAGCTTGTCATCACATTGTGTTCACCTTTTTGTTTTAGCATCTAATTTATTTGTCATTTTAGATGCGATTGTGTTGTACATTTTTGTGTCTTTTTTTTTTAAATAAATTTTCGATGTCCTAGTCTTCTTATGACCAAGAATATGGATCATAACACTTGATGTTGAGTATATGGACTTTGATGAAGATTTGTGGCTTTATCTCTATAAAGCCCTTTCTGGTCTTACCACACCAATTTTTATTTCTTTACTTATGGAAAATATTCTTTTTTAAATGATGTGACTTTTTTTGTTACAAACACACACACTAGGCTCTCCACATGTCTCTTCTTTCTGTTGCTATCTGCTTTGGTCACCCCTCCACACACAGTCTCTGAGAGCCTTTGGCTGCCGTCACAGATAATACAGAGGATTAAGTCTCTCCCACACTCCTCTATCTCCTTCTATTCCTTTTATTCCACCATTTGCATAATCGAACAGTGGAGAGTGTTACCTGTGACCGGTTAATATTGTATGCCTGTCAGAATACTCAGTATCTCTCAGTCACACACGAATACCTGCATATGATTATTAAAATAAAATAATACAGTGCCTCTCAGCAGCATTGCAGACTCTTTTATCTCTGTCTGTAACCTGGAAGAGCCTGTAAAGTGCTGGGTTTGATTGATCAGGGGATGTGAAATACTCTGCAGAGAGAGAGAGAGAGAGAGAGAGAGAGCGAGTCCTAATCTACTGCTTTTCAACCCCAGGTCACCAACCTCACAGGTTGATGAGGATTAAAATTGTCTCATTAGTCTCATCAATCAATATTGTGCTGCTGCTTATAATCTTGGACTAAGGTAGACTAATAACACATTTTCAGTTTAGTTTTCTGACCTGGACTTTTTTTTACCCCCCTTTCTTTCTTTTATCTTAACATTAAAGTCTTCACATTAATAGAATCTCAGACTTTGGGAACATTTGTACCAGAGTTCAGTTAGTTGCAGCTGAACTTTAGACGACCTCAAGTCAACTTCAAGTCAAAGGAAAATCCTTTACGTAACCCCCTTACCTTTTAAAAACTCTGATCAGAAGTTAAAAAAGTTATTTAATTTGTCATTTAATAAGCAGCTACCTATAATGGGTTGAAGTCCTTCATTCTAATTGAATTTATAAATAAAAAGCATTAAAAAGAGTCCCATTTTCTGCCTGAACAGAGCTACTCTATATGGGTGTATAAGATGACATAGTGATTGACAGTAGTGTCTCTCCAGCACTGCGAACTCAGCAGAGTTCCCAGTGTTTTTGTTTTCAGATTGTGGTTTTTGAACATATTGTGCGGTGAAATCTATAGTGGTACACATATAGAGTGTATTTAGAAACTATTTGTGACTCACAGGTAAAATGATTTATCAGCGCTTTAATGTCCTCACATTTAAATGGTGACTATTGCAGAGTGACTTCAGGCTTAATAACCCTTTAGGATCATGATCTATGTCGATTTACCTTGCAGCGTATTATATATCTTCTGTCGCAAGATTTTTACCATGCAAACCTGAAATACTTCAGGATTTCAAATATTCACACATGTACATAATTTAAGTATTATAAAGAAAGATCAGACAGATAATTTCTTTAATGCCATTCAAACTTATATACAATAGAAGAATAGCCTTTTTTTGTCACATATACATTATAGCACAGTGAAATTCTTTCTTTTCATATCCAAACTTTGAAAGTTAGAGTCAGAGCATAGGGTCAGCCATGATGCACCAACCCTGGAGCAGTGAGGGTTAAGGGCTTTGCTTAAGGGCCCAACAGTGGCAGCTTGTCAGTGCTGGGGCTTGAACCCTGATCCTCCAATTAAAAACCCAGAACCATAACCACTTGAGCTACCACTGAAACAATGGCTCAAAAGAGATTTCATTTGTATGTGTACTTAAGATGCAAAAAATGTGAACTTGACAACATTATCCAAATATCAAAATGCAGTAACACAAGTTGCAAATTATGATTTGAAGCATTTGATCAATATTTACATTAATAAGTCTTCTTGTGCATACTATAAAGTTACACACACTCATAAGCAGCAGCAAGATACAGTTTCCTTTTGAATTTACAGCATTTTCATAAAAAAACATGTTTTTGTGTTAACACTCATACAGACAATTTACATACTTTAAATTAAAGTAGATAAATTTAAAGAGAGATTTAAATACAATGTACTTTTATTTCTTTATTTTTAGATAGATAGATAGATAGATAGATAGATAGATAGATAGATTCCATTATCATATACTTGCAATATCATAATTTAAAAACAAAAAAAAACCTCATAAAACTTAAAGTATTTGTTATGGGATTGTTGTAATGTGACAAAGAATTGAACCTAGAGACAATATTAAGTTTAATATTGTTATAGAAACATCAACAACATATGACTGGTGAATTGAATGTGAAATTTGATTTGAATTATCCATGAGTTCAGGCTTAATCTCTTGTATTCATTTATCATATTTTTTTTGCTTGTTTGCTGTTTTTAAAAACTGGATGTTGGAGTGGGTGGTGGTGGTAGGATCACTGTTTCATTATTTAGTATGAAAACTCATTCATTCATTGTCTTCCGCTTATCCGGAGCCGGGTCGCGGGGGCAGCAGTCTAAGCAGGGATGCCCAGACCTCCCTCTCCCCAGACACTTCCTCCAGCTCTTCTGGAGGGACCTGAGGCGTTCCCAGGCCAGCCGAGAGACATAGTCTCTCCAGCGTGTCCTGGGTCTTCCCTGGGGCCTCTTCCCGATGGGGCATGCCCAGAACACCTCCCCAGGTAAACGTCCCGGAGGCATCCGAAACAGATGCCCAAGCCACCTCAACTGTCCCCTTTCAATGTGGAGGAGCAGCGGCTCTACTCTGAGCTCCTCCCAGGTGACAGAGCTCCTTACCCTATCTCTAAGGGAGCACCCCGCCACCCTACGGAGGAAGCTCATTTCGGCCACTTGTATCCGGGATCTTATCCTTTCGGTCATGACCCAGAGCTCATGACCATAGGTGAGAGTAGGAACGTAGATTGACTGGTAAATTGAGAGCTTCGCCTTCCGGCTCAGCTCCTTCTTTACCACAACAGACCAGTACATAGGCCGCATTACTGCTGCCGCTGCACCGATCCATCTGTCAATCTCACGATCCATCCTTCCCTCACTTGTAAACAAGACCCCAAGATACTTAAACTCCTCCACTTGAGGAAGGAGCTCCCCTCCAACGTGGAGGGTGCAAGCCACCTTTTTCCGGTCGAGAACCATGACTTCAGATTTGGAGGTGCTGACCCTCATCCCAGCCACTTCACACTCAGCTGCAAAACGCCCCAGTGCATGCTGTAAGTCCAGGCTTGAAGGAGCCAACAGGACAACATCATCTGCAAAAATCAGTGATGAAATCCTGTGGTCCCCAAATCGGACTCCCTCCAGCCCTTGGCTGCGCCTAGAAATTCTGTCCATAAAAACAATGAACAGAACCGGTGACAAAGGACAGCCCTGTCGGAGTCCAACATTCACTGGGAACAGATCTGAATTACAGCTGGCAATGCGAACCAAGCTCCCGCTCCGGTTATATAGAGACCGAACAGCCCTTAACAGAGGGCCACGGACCCCATACTCCCAGAGCACCTCAAACAGAATGCCACGAGGGACACAGTCGAATGCATCCTCTGGAGTGCCTCATGGTGAGAGGCGTCGGGCTGGGGTGGGCTTGCATATAACCCCCTAGCTCAGCCGCCATGTGCTGGAGTTTTCCCCGGTAAACGAGAGGGTTGTTTCCCTGTGTCTTCGGGCCGGGGATAGGTGTCTCACTGTTGTTTTGGCTTATGAGCTGAACGGCAGTGTGGAGTACCCAATCTTCTTGGAGACCCTGCAAGGTGTGCTGGAAGGTGCTCCGACTTCTGTGCTAGTCACAGCCTGTCCATAACGAACACCATGTTCAAGCATAAGGGTGCCCATCAGTACACGTGGTACCAGGACACCCTAGGCCGGAGATTAATGATCGACCTTGTGGTCATGTCATCTGACCTTTGCCCGCATGTCTTGGACACTTGGGTGAAGAGAGGGGCGGAGCTGTCAACCTATCACCACCTGGTGGTGAGTTGGATCCGCTTACGGAGGAGGATGCCGGACAGACTTGGCAGACCCAAACGTATTGTGAGGGTCTGTTGGGAACGCCTTGCTGATCCCTCTGTTAGGGGGGTCTTCAACTCCCACCTTCGGGAGAGTTTCAACCAGATCCCAAGGGAGGTTGGGGACATTGAGTCTGAGTGGACCATGTTCCCCTCCTCCATTGTTGCAGCCATCCGGAGCTGTAGCCGTAAGGTCTCTGGTGCCGGTTGCAGCGGCAATCCCCGAACACAGTGGTGGACACTGGAAGTAAGGGATGCCGTCAAGCTGAAGAAGGAGTCCTATTGAGCCTGGTTGGCTCGGTGGACTCCAAAGGCAGTGAGGCATACTGGCAGGCCAAGCAAACTGCAGCCGAGGTGGTCTCGGAAGCAAAAACTTGGGTCTGGGAGGAGTTCAGTGAGGCCATGGAGAAGAACTATCGGACGGCCTTGGGAAAATTCTGGCAGACCATTTGGCACCTCAGTAGGGGTAAGCAGCTCTCTGCCAACACTGTTTACAGTGGAGGTGGAGAGTTGCTGGCCTCGACTGGGGATATTGTCGGACGGTGGAAGGAATATTTCGAGCATCTCCTCAATCCCACTGACACGCCTTCCATAGAGGAACCAGAGGCCAAGGACTCAGAGGTAGATTCATTCATCACCCAAGCTGAGGTCACTGAGGTAGTTCCTTGGTGGCAAGGCACCGGGGGTGGATGAGATTCACCCTGAGTACCTTAAGTCTCTGGATGTTGTGGGGCTATCTTGGCTGACACATCTCTGCAACATAGCGTGGCGGTCAAGGACAGTGCCTCTGGACTGGGCAACCGGGGTGGTGGTCCCTCTTTTTAAGAAGGGGGACTGGAGGGTGTGTTTCAACTATAGGGGGATCACACTACTCAGCCTCCCAGGGAAAGTCTATTCCAGAGTACTGGAGAGGAGAGTCCGACCGTTAGTCGAACCTCGGATACAGGAGGAGCAATGCGGTTTTCATCCTGGTCGTGGAACACTGGACCAGCTCTATACCCTCCACAGGGTGCTCGAGTGTTCGTGGGAATTTGCCCAAGCAGTTCACATGTGTTTTGTGGTAGTATGAAAACTAAATAATTTAATTAAAAGGGTTTCTTTTTTTTCAAATGCTATGCTCCTTTACTTTTCCGAATCCCATGAATGTTTCTCCAGTCACTTTGGAGAAAAAACAATAGGAAATGATTAAACTGGATATATATATATATATATATATATATATATAATATGGATCTATAAGTTGGATCTAAAAAAAAATAGATCTGATATTTTGGGTTGGAATTTGGAGAACATTTTACAGGTACATGTACAGGGCAATACATGTAAACTTACAACTGAACAACTTTATGTTGTAATTATCTCATCAGATAATTGTTTGGAAGTCATGAGAAATTACATGAAATTGTTTGTTTTTAGGCTATACTTTCCGAACTTCCTAATAATGTCTCAAACCTTGCTAGCTTATTCAAGGAATGTCAAATTTTCTTGGAATTCTTGTATAGCTAGTTGCCAGAGTAAAGCTATTTTTTTTTCTTTAATGTTTGTGTAACCTAGTAAAAAGAGAGCAATAGCAAGAAATTTATCCAACAGACCAGAGCTTGCTGAGTTAATCTGAGATCATTTCCCTAATTACGTTCGCATGTACAGCGATCAGTCGGGTGAATAGAGAGTAAAAACGTCAAAATTTGACCATGTGAAGAGTTAGTGATGGAGGAAGTGCAAGAGAAGGAGAGAATATGTTAAGCTTGCTGCATCTTTTTCTACATTATTGAGCATTTGGGGCTGACTCAACCCCTTTTTCATGATTTGTACACTAGCATTATGCTAACCTTGCATACATTAATCACTGCACCAAATTATTTTATAATATAACAAGCTGCTGTGCTGCCAAAAATGAGCCAACAAGGTGTGTTAAATGTATTTGCATAATCACTGGAGACAATGCTGGGACTTTCTCTCTTATAGCGCTGTGTTTTGAGTACATGAGTACATTTTATACTCTAGATACTCCTCATATTTCAAATTACTATTGAAGGTAGCTGTCTTAGGTTTTACCCAAAATATCCAAGTGTCTCAGTGAGCTTCTTACATGGTACAGACTTTATATACTGCCCCTATATTCCACCAGCTGTCCGTAATATTTATCAACACTCATAGCTCTCTGTATCTTCCCTCTTAACCAGATCACCACTAAGGGGTGGGTTTAGATCAAAGCAGGAAAGCAAATCCGTTTCCGAAAGTCCATTCCCACTTATGCAATTTCAGATTCATTTGTTAAGGTCATTTAACAGAATGTATGGGATTCGGTCATAAACAAAGCTTCACTAGTGCCTATGGGGCAATGTATTAGCATTATTACTAGACTGTTAGACTATGACTGAGTATGTTAATGTGTTAGCCTTCAGTGAACCTGAGCTAAACTAATCTTTTAATAAGGTTTAATTAGGCTAGATCCTGCCACAGTGGGGATGAGAGGGTTTTCTAGTATGACAGTGCTTTAGTTTCTAGACCTTTTTATCTGAACTGGAGGTGCTGTGTAGACTAAACATAACAGTATATTATTTAAAAAAAGAAAATGCAATTTATTTTTCAATATTCACTTATTTTGTCTGCACAAATGTTTTTGTCTGCTATAGTGTTTTCTTAGGAATTGTTTTATGCATGTTATTCACATGACTGTTTAACAGAGGAGAGATTTGGCACTTGCATGAATAATGATGCAACATTATGATATTACACTTCTTTAGAAAGTCAGTACCTGATGAAATCTTCAGTATAATGTGATTCAGCTGAAGTGATTTAGAATAATTTACATTGTTATCTTTAAAAATGTACTACCCCTCAGCAGTTGTAACGGGGCTCCGCCAGAGGCGGAAGTGTCCGGATCCATGTGCCGAGCCGGCGGTAGGGAAAACACAGTATCGTAAATCGGGGACAGGCAATAGTTCGGCAACAGGTAATCCAGAATCCAAGCGATAAAGTCCAACAAGGGTAATCCAGAGAGAGAGAAACGAAAACAGTCCAAAGTCCAAAAACCAAACAATCCAACATCAAAGAACAAGCAAAAGAGAATCCAATAAACAATCCACGTCAAGGCCAGAAATCCGTCAGGGTAAACGCTCGGTATAGTCACAAGGAACATTACTTCGCGTCATGCAGGTGGTGCGCACCGTATTTAAATCCCCAGGTAATCCGGAAGTAAACTCAAAATACGGGCGAGGGCTCCCTCTCGCGGTCACCTCTAGTGCGAGTCGTGACAGAGCCCCCCCCTCTAGGAACAACTCCCGAGGTTCTACGCCGAGGGCGCCCCCTCGGGCGCGGAGCAGGTCTCCCCGGATGGGCGCGGTGGAAGTCCTCAATCAGCGACGGGTCGAGGATGTCCCCGGAGTCCACCCACGAGCGCTCCTCGGGGCCGTACCCCTCCCAGTCCACCAGATACTGCAGACGGGACCGGACTCGCCTGGAGTTCAGGAGGGTCCGCACCTGGTACGCCGGAGACCCCTCAATGTCCAGCGGCGGTGGCGGCGCCGCACCGGTCCCCGCCTCCCCGGCCGCAGGGTGCGCAGGCTTGAGCAGAGACACGTGGAAGGTCGGGCATATACGATAGGATGCTGGGAGCCGGAGACGGTAAGCCACTGGGTTGACCCGGCGAACGATTTCAAACGGGCCGACGAACTTGGGGCTAAGCTTCCTGCAGGGCAGACGAAGACGGAGATTGCGGGTCGACAGCCAGACTTTCTGTCCCACTTGGTAGGACGGGTGCGGTCGGCGACGACGATCCGCCTGAATCCTCTGCCTCCTCACAGCCCTCTGTAGACGAACATGAGCGCGCTCCCACACCTCTTGGCTCAGACGATACCACTCCTCCACAGCAGGGACGTCGGAAGGCTCCCCGGACCAAGGGAACAAAGGTGGTTGGTAGCCCAAGACGCACTGAAATGGCGTCAGTCCTGTGGAGGAGTGAATAAGGGAGTTCTGAGCGTACTCCGCCCACGGCAGGAATTCACTCCACCGATGCTGTTCCCTGCTACAGTAGGACCTGAGGAAGCGTCCAATCTCTTGGTTGAGTCGCTCCGCCTGCCCGTTAGATTGGGGGTGATAACCGGAGCTTAGGCTCACCCCGATGCCCAGACGGCCACACAGCGCCCCCCACACCCGGGAGGTGAACTGCGGGCCCCGATCTGACACAATATCCTCGGGTAGGCCGAAGTTGCGGAACACATGCTGGAACATGGCGTCGGCCGTCTGCATGGCCGTGGGCAGTCCCTCTAGTGGAATCAGCCGGCACCCTTTGGAAAACCGGTCCACCACGACCATAACGGCAGTAAATCCCCCCGAATCCGGCAGGTCGGTTAAAAAGTCCACCGACAGGTGCGACCATGGGCGCCGGGGAATCGGAAGGGGCTCCAGCAGTCCCTCCGGGAGATGGCGACTGGTCCGCGACTGCGCACACGTCGGGCAAGCAAGCACGTACTCCTCTACATCCGAGCCCAGAGAGGGCCACCAGAACCGGCGACATGTGAGCTGCGTCGAACGGCGAATACCTGGGTGTCCAGAACTGGGGGCCTCGTGCACCCACTGCATCACTTGTTGCCGGAACAGTTGGGGCACGAAGGTCCTATCCGGCGGACAGCTGGCGGGTGGCGGCTCGTCGGCGTGAGCTCGCCGAATTTCCTCCATGAGGTCCCAACGGACCGGTGCCAGAAGAGCGGTGGCCGGCAGGATGGGCTCTGGTTTGCTGGGATCACCGGCCGACTCGAACTGTCTGGAGAGAGCATCTGCCTTGCCGTTCTTGGACCCAGGGCGGTACGTCACCGTAAACACAAACCGGGTGAAGAAAAGTGCCCACCGAGCCTGTCGAGGGTTCAGCCGCTTGGCTCCTCGGAGGTACTCCAGGTTACGGTGGTCAGTGAGTACTTGAAATGGATGACGTGCCCCCTCCAGCCAGTGGCGCCACTCCTCTAGTGCCGCCTTGATGGCCAGTAGCTCTCGGTTACCGACATCATAGTTTCTTTCCGCGGCCGTCAATTTCCTTGAGTGGAAAGCACAAGGATGGAGTTTCCCGGGCTCCCCATGCCGTTGGGAGAGCACCGCCCCTATGCCACTGCAGGAGGCGTCAACCTCCACCACGAACGGCAGCTCCGGGTCAGGGTGTCTTAGGATGGGTGCTGTGGTGAATCGATCCTTCAACTGAAGGAAGGCTGTACGGGCCTGGTCCGTCCAGGACAGTTTTTTGGGCTTCCCCCTGAGTAATGACGTCAGGGGACCGGCTACTGAGCTGTAGTTCCGTATGAACCGCCGGTAAAAGTTGGCGAAGCCCAGGAAACGCTGCAGCTCCCGCACCGTAGAAGGTTCGGGCCACCCCGTAACTGCCTGGACCTTGACTGCATCCATCTCCACTCCCTGACGCGAAATCACGTATCCTAGGAACGTTACCTGGGAACAGTGAAATTCGCACTTCTCCAACTTGACATAGAGGTGGTGCTGTTGCAATCTGGCGAGTACCTCCCTAACCTGGATCACATGCTCCTCCATGGAGGCCGAGTACACCAGGATGTCGTCGATGTAGGCGATGACACTTCTTCCCAGCAGGTCCCGGAAAACCTCGTTGATAAGGGCCTGAAACACTGCTGGGGCGTTGGTGAGGCCGAAAGGCATCACGCAGTACTCATAATGTCCATGAGTCGTGTGGAATGCAGTCTTCCACTCGTCCCCCTCTCGGATGCGCACCAAGTTGTACGCACTACGGAGGTCCAGTTTGGTGAACACCCGCGCTCCCCGCAGCTGCTCCAGAGCTGCGGGCACCAATGGCAGCGGGTAGGGGTACCGAATGGTGACAGCGTTCAGCCCCCTGTAGTCGATGCACGGCCGAAGGCCTCCATCCTTCTTCCCCACAAAAAAGAACCCTGCGGCTGCCGGGGACGTGGATGGCCGAATGTGGCCTGCTGCCAGTGACGACTCGATATACTCCTCCATGGCCTTGGACTCCGGAAGAGAGAGGGGGTAAATCCGCCCCTTGGGGGGGGAGGTGTTAGGTAGCAGGTCAATGGCACAATCCCAGACCTGATGATGAGGTAGACGAGCCGCCCTCTCCTCACTGAACACCATGTGGAAGTCCATGTATTGGCTGGGAAGGTGACCGCCAGCCGCCTCGAGGGGCCTCTGCACCTGAGAAGTCCTGCACGGTCTCGCTACGGGGTCCCGTAGGCATCCCCTCTGACACGTGATGGACCAGCGCACCAGCTCCCCCGACCGCCAGGAAATGTGTGGATCATGGCGCCTCAACCACGGGAACCCTAGAATCACGGGGTTGGCTGGTGACGAAGTGACATAAAACGCCAACCGTTCATAGTGAAATAGTCCGACCTGAAAGTCCAGTAACTCCGTTTGGTGTTTCAAATAGCCCTCTCCAATGGGCTGACTGTCGATGGCCGTAATCCTCAAAGCTGGTACGCAGGGGAAGATGGGGATCCCAAGTTCCTCCACCAGGCCCCGGTCTACGAGGTTCACGGCCGCTCCAGAGTCAATTAAGGCTGAAACGGGGAAGCAGCGGTCAGACATATGTAACGAAGCTGGCACTGTCAAGTTCAGAAATGAAGAAATGTCACCCACCGGAGTCGCTGGGAACCTTTCAGGGCACCGAGGACTCAGATGTCCAGATGCCCCGCAGCGGTAGCACAACCTCATCTGACCTCGAGACCGGTGTCCCTGAACTGCCAGCCCAGATCTCCCCAGCTGCATGGGTTCAGGCTCCTCCTCACGACGTGAAGAGTAATCCATACGCCTCTGGGGGCGAGCTGAAGCATGAGCCCCTGCTCGGTGTTGGCGCCGCAGATTGTCCAGGCGAATAGCCGTGGCTACAAACTGCGACAGGGTGGTGGCCTCCTCATGACATGCAAGCTCGGACTGGAGGGCGGGGTGCAACCCGGCACGAAAGACGGCCCACAGAGCCGCGTCGTTCCAGCCTGACTGGGCAGCTAACGTGCGGAACCGGATGGCGTAGTCCGCTGCTGCCTCGGAGCCCTGGCGTAGCTCCATCAAGCGGACAGAAATGTCCTTGCCGCCCGCTGGGTATTCAAACACCTCCTTAATCATCCCAGAAAAATAGTCATAGGAGGCTTTGATCTGCGGGTCGGCGTCCCACACTGCCGATGCCCACTCTAAGGCCCTGTCAGTCAAAAGTGACATGAGAAACGCGCACTTAGTCCCCTCCTCACGGTACATTCCCGGCTGGTGCGAGAAAAACACATCGCACTGCCGCAAAAACCCGCGACAGCGATCAGCTGATCCATTGAATTTTTCTGGCAGCGCCAGCCGGGGTGACTCACCGTGCGTAGGCGGCGGATCGCGAGGAGAAGCGATCGCCACTCGGCTCAGCTGAGCCTGCATATCCGCCAGCTGATCTTGATAGGAGCGAATAATCGCTCCTTGCCGCACGATGATTTCGCGCAGCTCCGCTGAATCCGTGAGCAGCGAAGTAATCTGTAACGGGGCTCCGCCAGAGGCGGAAGTGTCCGGATCCATGTGCCGAGCCGGCGGTAGGGAAAACACAGTATCGTAAATCGGGGACAGGCAATAGTTCGGCAACAGGTAATCCAGAATCCAAGCGATAAAGTCCAACAAGGGTAATCCAGAGAGAGAGAAACGAAAACAGTCCAAAGTCCAAAAACCAAACAATCCAACATCAAAGAACAAGCAAAAGAGAATCCAATAAACAATCCACGTCAAGGCCAGAAATCCGTCAGGGTAAACGCTCGGTATAGTCACAAGGAACATTACTTCGCGTCATGCAGGTGGTGCGCACCGTATTTAAATCCCCAGGTAATCCGGAAGTAAACTCAAAATACGGGCGAGGGCTCCCTCTCGCGGTCACCTCTAGTGCGAGTCGTGACAGCAGTATTCAGAATCGGGGACTTCAGTACAAAAGTTACACAGAGAATTTTTGTCCGTATGTTTTTATTTTTTTCATTCCTGCTTAAATTGACTTCCTGGGCTTCTTATTTCGGATTATTTAACTGACCAGATGAGTTTATGAATGTTTACACCTGAATGTGGTTGCCTGATATTTCTTAATTAGAAGTTTACAAGATGGGATTATTCATAGGTGTCCATCACCTTTAAGCCTTAAAAAAAGGAATTCGGAAATGTGGACTGAAGATGGCAATAGTACAAGAGATCATTTAAAAATAATTTAATCCAATCCATCTGCATACCTCTAGTATTTTTTATCTAGTTTGAAGTCCATCTAAAAGCCAAATATGTAAAAAATGTTTTTTCTTTCAGTAATATATAAAGGCACTGAAAACGAAAAAGACTAATACTGATTGAGAGACTTTGAAATAAATCCTTAATAATACTCTAGTATTATTTAGTATATTGCAAATATATTGCTGAATTAACTGCATTTATTACACTGCTGCTAACCAAATTTGTAGTTATGTAATAATATGGCTTTCACCTTCAATTTAATACAGCTTATAAAATAGTACCTGATCCAGCACAAGCTATTATTTTTTCCATATCACACGATGACAATTACTTGTGCAGAGACCACGATATGTGATGGACAACAGAAATGACACCTGACCTGCTTTTTTTATTTTATTTATTTTATTTTTTTTTAGAGGTCAAAAAATGGAGTAACTTCCTGTTTAGTTGTGTCCACATTCATTGAATTGAATTCACTGAACATTGAATTACTTTGTCATGTCACACTCCATAGTTATGCTTAATAGCTCATATGAAAGTAGATACACTTCAGAATCTGTAGTTTTCTGAAGTATGTCTATTCTCACCTAGCCTACTAGGGGCAATATATTCACAGAAAAGTTCCTTTTTTTTTTTTTTTTTTTTTTTTTTTTTTTTTTTTTCACAAATGTTTATATTTGCAAAGTAAATGGTGCCATCAAACCCATTTATACAAGTGTTTGTTCATGAGAATGTAAAATTTGAAAATCTTATCTTCAACCATTAAATTTCTGTGTAAGATTATTCAACAGAGTCAAAAACAAAGGTCTCACACTGAAAACCTGACTTATGTCCTGACTCATTTTATGTCAGACTTGAAGCCATAAAATAATTCATTTGTTTATCTGGATTGAAAATAAGTATTAAATTCCACTCTGCTGGTGCAAGGGAACGCTAGCGTACTTTTAAAAAGTGGTAATAAGGTAATGTTGAATGGCAGGATGCTTAGGGTCAGCAGCTAAAGCTTGTCCATGTCTATACCATGCTGGGAATCGTCATGGAAACGAAAGCACACTTTACACATCAGTGAAGATGAGAAATGACATGCGGGCCAGTTGGTAACCATTATACATATACACACACACACACACACACACACACACGCATTATATGCACTTCTGGAGAGCCGGCTGAGTATGTGGGAGTTTATATATGTATCTAATACATCAAAAGCCATTTTCACAGATGTGTGCTGAGTGGAATGTGGGAATTGGATTGTGGAATGTGGGTGTGAACATCACGTACATACAACATGCACTCCCACAAAAATATGTTAGCATTTGTGTTGTTGGCTCTGCATAGAACCAAGAAGCAATCATGTTTCTCCAGGGGGATTGTAGGAAATCCCTGACAATTTGAGCGAATCCAGTAAGAAAGAGAAGGGTAGTCCATGAGGGAGAGGTGGGTGAAAAACAGAGCGTTTATCTAGTTATTTCTATTACTTTGCTATATATGCTGAACCACAGTAAAACCATCTGTTCTGAATGGAAATATGCCTCAAGGTCTCGGTATACATTTAGTATCTACGTAGGGAGAAAATTTGTCTTCTAATATGAAAAATTTCAGACTGACAGATTTCGTTAGCTGCTTACTTAATAACTTTCCATTTTACTTGCCAACTGTGAATTTCAGATCTAGACTTTTTTTCCTTTTTTTGTAATTCAGCAGCAAGGAGAATTCGGTGACAGGTTATTCTGTGAAGAGCCCTGCAGCTTTCAGAGAAATTGCGCTCTCTCTCTCTTGCTCTCTCTCTCTCTCTCTCTCTCTCTCTCTCTCTCTCTCTCTCTCTCTCTCTCTCTCTCTCTCTCTCTCGTTCTGTTTCTCTTTCTCTCCAGGATGTAAGTACAATATGTAAGTCTATATGCTATACAAGGCATTCAGCTATTCAGACCCAGACAATTAAAAAAAATAATAATAATAAATACTCATATACCAAGAGAGAAAGAGATGAAAAGACAGGTTAGAACATCAGCAAATAAAGAACTATATGAAATAATGATGGTAACTTTTAGTCTCTGGTGATCTCAGGTTATGTGGAAAGAAGAAGAAATGAAGAGAAATGCAAGTTAGAGCCATGCTAATGTACATTCTATTCCATAATCATGATTTTCTCTTAAAACAGTGGTAGTCGTATCAGCCTAGACGTGGTTTCTAATTTCATGCTGTCACAATCGCTGGCCTTACGGAGCATAATAATAATAATTAATAATAATAATAATAATAATAATAATAATTATTATTATTATTATTATTATTATTATTATTATTATTATTATTATTATTATTATTATTATTATACTAAACTGACTACTGTTACAGGCAGCAGGGCTGGGGTTGAACCACTAGGGGGATCCCAGTAGGGGTTGTCATGTTATGTCTGTTTTTGTTTACTTCGGCCATGTGTCAGTTAAGCCCCGCCCTGTCCTATTGTGTCTTAATTAATGTTCACCTGCACCTAATGTTTCAATGATTACGTTTCCTATTTATAGTCCTGTCTTTGTCTGCTTTAGTTGCTAGTCCTCGTTTGTGTGTTGGCCGATGTAGTGTCGCGGTTTTTGTTTCTCGTTTCTTGTTTCTTGTTTCATGTTCATGTCTCGTGCTTTGTTTTATGTTAATAAACCCCGTTTTCACGTTAAGCTTCGTGTTGGGTCTGTTATATCCAGCCGGACACTACCGGCCGTAACAGAAGGACTAGCCCAAACCGAACAGATCCAGCGCGAAGCTGCCGCGAGAAGGTTAGTTTTTCGTTTCCAGGTTTTATTGTTTTGCTGGTTTTTAGTTTGCGCTCCGGGTCGGAGTGTTTTTTTTGGGGAGGGGGTTGTTGATTCCGCCCCTCTCTCCGCCCGTGGTTAGGGAAAGGAGGAGGGTCCCGGCAGAAAAATTAGCCTTTTGGAGGATTTTGATTTTTCTCGCTCCGTCCATGTTCCCGTGGGGGCGTCACCTCATGATGTAGCTTCCGTGAGGGGCGTGCCCCCGTTTTTATTCAGCGGAGGAGAGTTCCGGCCAAAGGCCGGAGTTTCAAGGTTTTGTTTCCGGCTCTCGCTCCGCCTAGGTTCCAGTGGGGGGCGTCGCCCCACGATGTAGCTTTGGTGGGGGGCGTTGCCCCAATGCTCGCCAGCGGAGGAGAGTTCCGGCCAGGGCCCCGGACCTTGAACTTTTTTTTGTTTTGTTTGCTCCGACTCTCGCTCCGCCCATGTTCCTGTGGGGGGTGTCGCCCCATGATGTAGCTTCCGTGGGGGGCGCTGCCCTGCATGTCGTCAGCGGAGGAGAGTTCCGGCAGCACCTAGCTCCCACCCTCCCGCCCCTTGGGGAGTTCCAGACCCCAGCGAGACAGACATCATCGCCCCAGATCCATTGTTCATCGGTGGACGTCGTTCGGTGCGAGTGCTCGGCGGTGGACATCGCTCGGCTCGGCTGTGGACGTCACTCGGCTCTGCTGCTCGTCTGTGGACGTCGCTCGGCACCTCCGCTCGGCTGTGGACGTCGCGTTGGACCCTTTGGCCTTGCCGTCGGGTCCTTTGCTCCCCCCACTTGTCTTGCTCCTGCTTCTCACTCCCCCCACATGCCTCGCCTTGATCCTCGCTTCCCCCCACTCGCCTTGCTTTTGCTTCTCGCTCCCCCCCCAGTGCCTCGCCCTGCTTCTCGCTCCCCCCACCGGCCTCTCTATGTTCCTAGCTCCTCCTCAGGACCCATCGTTGGACCAGACTTTTTGGGGAGGGCTAAGGTTTGGCGCGTCGGGAGCCGCGCCTTTGAGAGGGGGGAGATGTTACGGGCAGCAGGGCTGGGGTTGAACCACTAGGGGGATCCCAGTAGGGGTTGTCATGTTATGTCTGTTTTTGTTTACTTCGGCCATGTGTCAGTTAAGCCCCACCCTGTCCTATTGTGTCTTAATTAATGTTCACCTGCACCTAATGTTTCAATGATTACGTTTCCTATTCATAGTCCTGTCTTTGTCTGCTTTAGTTGCTAGTCCTCATTTGTGTGTAGGCCGATGTAGTGTCGCGGTTTTCGTTTCTCGTTTCTTGTTTCATGTTCATGTCTCGTGCTTTATGTTTTATGTTAATAAACCCCGTTTTCACGTCAAGCTTCGCGTTGGGTCTGTTATATCCAGCCGGACACCACCGGCCGTAACAACTACATCTAGAAGTCTATTAAGTCAATATAAGCAACATCAACAGCAGCAGTAATAGTAATAATAATAACAATAATATTATTATTATTATACTAAACTGACTACATCTAGAAGTCTCTATTAAGTCAACATAAGCAACATCAACAGCAGCAGTAATAATAATAATAATGATCATCATTAATATATTATCATACAAATCAATTCTACCCATAATTCAAACCTGACATTTGAAAAGAAATCTGAAAGAACGCCATCTTGTACTGAGGTAAAATGTGATTCAAAATGGCTGCCACTACTACTTTTACATCTCTGTTCTTTTATTGTCTGTATGAAAATCTTCAACAACTTTTAAACAATAAATCAGTTAAGTGTGTGATAATTTAGACATGAAGTGAACCATTTTTAGCAAGAGTAGCCTTATCTTGTGCTAACTTTGTAAGTTCACACACAAACATATCTTTGGGGTAAATAGAATATTATGTAATTTTTTTTTTGTTATCTTATGTTAGATTTATTTAGTTTTTGTGACCGCTAACTTGACACTAAAGCATCTGTGTCTCACTGAAGACATTTGTACTTTCTTCCACCGCTGATGAACAGGGTGATTGTGCTTTCTGCCATGAGGACGCTGTCTTTTCAGTGTAAGCTCATCACGTCTGTCTCAGTCATCCGGTTGCACTGTGGAAGACAATGAGATGTCACCTAGCTGCCATGACTGACACCCAGGTCAAAAAAACACACTCCCACACGCATACACACACAAGCTGCTTACCTGAGAGGGTCTTCAGCTGTCAAACAGGCTGTACACAAGCTGACAGCATCCTTCACATCAACACCTACACACCAACACACACACACACACAGAGTGGCTGAACAAGAAGAACAAGCTTCAATTCAATGACACCAGCTTCTCATGTCCAGCTCTGTGGTGTTAAATATGACAAGGTGACTTTGCAATGACAATTCTCCGTTTTATGACATTTTATAGCCAAAGAGCTTTCATGTTGGTGGTTAACTACAAGCTAGCAACAGAATAATGGCTAAGAACGCTAAGGATTTATTTACTCAGGCTTGTTATCTGTGACTTTTGCCTGCATTGCAAATTATAATGTACAGTAAATCATCAAATTTGTGTTATTTCAGTCATGGCAGTGATAAAATTTGCTTATATATCTATTGTACCTTTTTTATATTAACAATTTCTGCGCTGAATAGTATGAGGCACTTTGCTAGCAAGTAAGTAGTCTATGAATTGAGAAATGTCCCACTACAGACTGAATCTAAACCAACTGATCTGAAGTTGTATCTCGTGATTTGAATGTTAAGTAGTTTGGCAGTCAACAAAAGTTCACTTACAAATTTTTGACATTTAAATTGAGATTATATTTGAGCAGTATAATTTTTTTCAGCAGTGTTGTGATTTGAGGTGGTTGTTCATGGCCCATCCAAAAGGTTACGATCCTCAGAGGTGGAAAGAAATGTTGAATGTATTAATATATTTATTACCTATTTATTAATTTGTAGAAAATGGTCATTTTAAGGCATTAAAATAATGTTTGTAACATTAACAATTGTTTGTAAATGTCCCAAAATACTGAAAATAGCTTAAATAAATAAATAATCTTCTTTGAAATAACCTCGCCCTTCATCAACTTTAAATATTATACCAAAATTCTCCTTTGTTTATCTATTTTGTTATGTTTGAATTAACCTAGAAATAACTAAAATTATTAATAATATTTTACATTTAAATATATTTTACCAAATTTTGGGGGGGTTCTTAAACTCAACCATAGCAGCCACTTAATCTACTGCTTGTGTTTCAGTGGAATTCATTTTAAATTAATGCAGTATACACTATAGGTTCATCAGGTATGTGGACATCTGACCATCACACCTATATGTCCTTCTTGCCCACACTGTTTTACACACCAAAAGTTGAACACACACAATTGTCTAGAATGTCTTTTGTATGTTATAGCCTTAAAATTTCCCTTCCATTAAACTTAACAGCCCACAATTGTTCCAGCATGACGAGGCCTCTATGCACAAAATGAACACAAATCCCCACAGCCACGCTCCAACATCTAATGTAAAGCTGTCTCGGAAGAGTGGAGGTTATTATGACGGAAAAGGAGAAATCTGGAATGGGATGTTCATCAAAAGGCACATGTGTGTGTGATGGTGCTTGGTTTTCGTAACCTTTTGGCCATATCTTGAATGAGGCAGTTGGGATAAATGTGCTAGCAGGCTAGTCTTCAAAAAAAAAAAGAAACAGATTTTTAGCGGAAATCTGCAGTAAATAGCTGAAATAATACATTTAAACATTTATAATTGGTAATGTTAGTTACATTAACAATGCCACATCCTGATCTTATCATGAACTGTGTTGGAATATGATCATGCGAGTGCCATAGAAATAAATTGTGTGACGAGAAGAGGAAAAGAGTGAATGCATTCAGAGAATGATAGACTTTGTGCTTCACTTTGTTGTCAGCTTCTCAGCCTCTGTGCTGATTTTCCCAATTATGAGACACTACGAGCTGAGTGAAGGTGTCAGCAATCATCTCACCCTCAGCTGGAGTAAATGAGCTCTTCACTATACAGGCTCCCCTGCTGATAGAAAGACATCCTTATGACAGTGGTGTGATTGCCCAGCATGTGCTGATTGGCTTCGTTGTGAGATGAAAATGATATTTTTATGGACTTTAGGAGTTAAATTGTGTCTCAATGCGATTGAAAGTGAATTCCTGCCATTAGTTGTACATGAGGAGGGATGGTATGCTTTAGGATACAAATTGGGCAATCTGTGAGTGTGTTTGGTTTGTGATATTATCATATCAGGTTCCTCTGACTATGAAATTTTCAATCAGTTTATGCTAATAATACAGTATCTGATTTTTATGCATAAGAGGATATTTAAATGCACAAGGGTCACCTCTTCACTCACTCATCTTCATTAAAAATACTAGGACGCACTCTTTCCCCACACACACACACACACACACACACACACACACACACACACACACACACACACACACACACACACAAATATATCGAGGCATTATTATTATTAACGGGGCAATCTCGTCTTGATTTCATTCACAGTACTGCATTCATAAATTGATTCATTTTGAGTCACAGATAATTTTAACAAGATTTGAAAAAAAATCTACATAAAAGATGTGCATAACAATAATGCACATTATTATTATCGTGTGTATTGATATAAAAGAAATAATTTTTAGCACATCCCATGGCAAATACAGATCCTAAGAACAACTGGTTTCATATTCCAAATAAAATGTACTAAGGGTTCAGAATATCTTAAAAATAAATAAATATATTACCAAATTCACCCCAAAAGTTTGATTAAATAACTTTTTGGGAAATGATCAACCAAAACTTAATGATTAGTGTGAGATACAAGAGCTCCAAAGGTGGCTAAACTGCCCAGTTTCTGTGACCTTTTTAACAAGAAGCATAGATCACAGAGGTGCAGGAATTGTGATGAATAAAAAAGTTATTAACTATTATAATTTGGTTGTGTTATCATATAATCATATAATGTATGTTAGGCTCGGGAATCAGGTGCTATCAGCTGCCTCAGAAGTGCAGATGAGTGCTGTCTCGTCAGCTAGCTCTCTATATATTTTAACTTTATAGGATTCACAGATTAAGGCCTCTGGTGCACTAGAATGTGGATGTTGCATATTCAATTATTCCACTGAAAAAGTAATATTTACAAAGCATGACTTGAGTAGGTTAAAAATTCTAATATTAATTTCGGGGGCTTAGTGGTTAGCGCATTTGCCCCTGTCCAAAGACATGCATTGTAGGTTGATTGGCATCTCTAAATTGTGTGATTGTGTGTGCCCTGTGATGGGTTGGCACTCCGTCCAGGGTGTATCCTGCCTTGATGCCCAATGACGCCTGAGATAGGCACAGGTGACCCAAGAATAGATCGGATAAGCGGTAGAGAATGAATGAATGAATAATAATTTTCTTTACCATTGCTTGAAATATATGTATTTGATTAGTGTTGGAATTGTTAAATTTTAAGCTCACATTGTGAGGCTTATGCTCACACACACAAACACACACACGCACGCACGCGGGCACGCGCGCGCAAGCACTGACAGGGTCAGACAGTAAAAGAGGCTAAAATAATCTTACACACACACACTCTCACACAGAGCGTAAATGTGTGCTGGTAGGGTGTTAGTGTGTGAAGCATGTGTAGGGTGATGGATAGCAGACATTAGATCCACTGGAGACTGATGCCGCTAACGATTAAAGATCTCAACCATTCAGCTGGAGGAAAAACAGGAGTGGAAAAGTCATGGAAGTGGAACCTGCAGGCCCCAGGTCTTATAAACATGCGCACACATAAACGCCATACTTATTTTCTTGGGTTCCTTTGCTCAGTCAGGTGTGTGTGGTTGTGTGTGTGTGAGAGAGAGAGAGACTGATGATTGTGGCATGAGTTTTTATTATTATTATTATTATTATTATTGCATTTTTCCATTGACATTAAAATAGTATACTATTAAAAATTATTTTTAATAATTTAATCAATCAAAATAATAACATACGTATTGTGATGTATATGATACCACTTTTTAAAAAGAGCGTGAATAAGACCTTTATAACATAGTTATAAGCTATGCATAAATGTTTTATAAAGTGAAATTGGAAAAACTGGAGAATTGACGAAAGACTTATGTAATTTCTTTTTTTTTTAACTTGCTTATATTATTACACAATAATATATTTAAGCAAAGCTTAGGAATGCCTAATGAAGGCCAAACTCAAATGAAATGTTAACATTAATTATCTCTAATCTGATCGTTCTGATCTCTGATCTAATGTGTAGAATCACCTGATGTTGTTTCAATGAGTGTAAAATAAAAAAAAGGAAAGAAGGGCATATGCTCTACTGACCACACCATTTATTACAGAACATAAAGGGCTTCTTTATATGCATTAAAAAAAGTCAAGTCATTATGTTTTAGTGCATCAGGCAATGAAGCGTTCATCACTGAAGACCCCAGAAAAATAAAACACCATTCATTAGACATGAAAATAAAAATATAATGGTAATGTCACACATCAATGAATTTCAGCAAAGAAAACAGGAACAATTTTTCTGTTTTGTTTTTATTTATTTGACAGTTTTCAGATTTCGTTAATGAATCATACGGATGGATGAAATTTACATTCCAACTTTAACATGAGCTAAACTCTAAATTCTTCCTTCCTTCCCTCCCTCCCTCCCTCCCTCCCTCCCTCCCTCCCTCCCTCCCTTCCTTCCTTCCTTCCTTCCTTCCTTCCTTCCTTCCTTCCTTCCTTCCTTCCTTCCGGCCAGTGTAGTAGGGTGATGATTGCCAGCTATTCAAACGAGCCTGTGTGAGTGTGATGCAAATTCTCCTGGACTTCATTCTCCATGTCTGCACCTTCATCATTTCTTGATGTAGAGAGAGCGAGACAGACAGAGGGGGAAAGAAACAAAGAATAGGAGAGTTTGCATGCATCCAATCTGCAAGGAGCTAGACAAGTGCTCCATTGGAATGACTTAAAGAGTCTCTTTCTTTCTTCTCTCTTTTGTGTGTGTGTGATTTCATTTTTGACTCCTTGATTGTAGAGATGAATGAAGGTCATATGGGCAGCACATTGAAATGCGGTAACATTGCTAGAATGCTTTTCTGTGATTTAGCTCTACAGCAGTCTGGAACAATAGAAGACAAGTGTATGAGATTACAGGACAATCAGCGAAGCTTTTGAATTTCATATATGTACTGCAAAAAATCCTTAACCATGAGAGCAACAATGCACAGGAAGGCCACTATCACATACTTTCTTCTGCTTAATGAAACACTGTGAATTATGCTGCTGAAGTAGATTGAAACTGTGTGAGAAGTGATTTTGTAAACTAGTGGAAGTGGTGAACTAGTGTAAACTTAACTGGAAATTTGATGTTTTGACTTCAAGGTTGCGTGTGTTTTTTTTGTTTGTCACCACTTTTGAATGTTAGCCCAAAGATTAGCTTGCTTTTATCTACAAGAGTTTAAAAAATGCTTCTCATAAGAATCTTGCTTTTCATAAGACAGTTACACTTACGTACTAGAGCTGTAACGACATGGCAGATCACATAGTTTCTTTTCATATATGGCTCTTGATTGCGTGAATACATTCAACGATCTGCAAAATAGACGAAGGTATTCATTATAAAATAGTGCTTATATTACATGAAGTGTAATAATCCAGCCCACATTTTCTCAACTGAAAAAGTAGCCTTGTCTTTATTTCAAATCGGGAAAAGCTAAATGGAAAAAAATAATTATTTTAAGTATAGTGTAAAAAAAACTTTTCAGACAGCTATATGACTCTTGTTTATATGCCGAATGTTGAATTAAACATGCAAAGCTTTTGTTTGCTAGATTAAAAATGTATTCTATCAAGGCACCACTTTGTTGAAATTGTGTTCGAATTTTGTCATTACACCGCTGAAACTTAGTAGCTAAAAGTCAAAGTTGTGTATTGTTTTATTTTATTGTGAGCAAGCTTAAAACGTTAAAGGTTCATTATGTAAAAATGCGTAAAACTGTTCAAAATTTCTTTCAAAGTACAAACGTACAGTATCACTTGTACTATACACTTATTATGGGCCCCTTTAGGTTTCGTCTCCCAAAGTATGAAGGTGATGTTATATCGGAAAAGTATTCAGACGATATTATAGTTCAACTTATACAGCAAATACAAACGGTTTTATTTTTTTGTTGAACTGTTCCTTTATTTTATTTTTTTTCTTTTAAATCAGGAAACAAAGCCTTAATATTGACATGTCTGAATAAAATTTGCAGAATAAATAAAACTAGAGATATTCTAGAGATATTCTCTAATTATGTTTGAAATGAAGCAGTGGTCCTTTGCAGTTTATGCCTTCGAGTTACTTTAGAAAAAGTACTTTTGCTCTTTGCGGTCTAGATATTGTTGAAATTTGTGATAAGTGTTCCTTTATCTGCATTCTCACTCTCTTATTCTCTTCCCCACACACACTCACAGCAGAGAGAGCTCTAGTCTGCTTATCTCCTGCTGAACCTTAATTAACAGTAAGACCAGGCTATTACAGGCCAATATCCCTTGTCACAGAGGCACAAAGCCTGCCCCCTCCAGCCTCTCATGCCACTGCTCCCAAACCCGCACCAAGCGGCCACAAAAGAGCAGCCCATCTCTGAGAGACAAGACTCAGTCGGATAACACTATTCTGTTCTGTAATTGCTTTGTGTCTCCTGAGAGGGGACCCGAATCAGACAGGTTTTCTGCATTCGACTAGGGGACTAGCAACCTCAAAATGTACAGAAGAATTCTAACTTGACCTTAGCAATCTGTCTAGAAAGCCGATCCATTTAATACAATCCCAACTTTTTTCTCAAGTGAACTTGTCTTTAATAACCTGATGTAGAGTGAGTTTTTATAATGATGACTTTTAATATTAAAAATGAGACAAAAAGCCAGAAATCACAACCATGAAGTTCAAACAAGTATATTGTTGGTATAATGTAAATAGTTATGTAGCTATGATGAATCTTAATCAGGAAATGATGTGGTATATTATGACAATGTGAACTGGTTAGTCAAGAATAGAATATAATAGAATAGATGCCTTTATTTGTCTTATATACATTATAGCACTGTGAAATTCTTTCTTCTCATATCCCAGCTTTGGAGATTATGGTCGGAGCAGAGGGTCAGCCATGATACAGCACCCCTGGAATAGTGAGGGTTAAGGGCCATGCTCAGGAGGCCAACAGTGGCAGCTTGGCAGTGCTGGGGCTTGAACCTTGATCAACACAACCCAGAGCCTTAACCACTTGAGCCACATTGACATCACATTAAATAACATCATAAGACAAAGAATGAAAATAAATTTTGAGAGGCATTAAAAATGGCTAATGCAATCTAGCCATGGGGGTCACAGTCCAGTGACTTCTGTGCCGGTCCCAAGCCCGGATAAATAGAGAGGGTTGCGTCAGGAAGGGCATCCGGCGTAAAACATTGCCAAATTTAACCATGCGAATCGTCAGTACGAATTTCATACCGGATCGGTCGAGGCCCGGGTTAACAACGACCGCCATCGGCGCCGTTGACCTACAGGGCGCCGGTGGAAATTGGGCTACTGTTGGTCGAAGAAGTAGAGGAGGGAGGAGAGTGCACAGACAGAGAGAGAAGAGGAAAGGTAAGAGTGTAGGACTGAGAATAGGAACTCTGAATGTTGGTACTATGACAGGGAAAGGTAGAGAGCTGGCTGATGTGATGGAGAGAAGGAAGGTGGATATACTGTGTGTACAGGAGACCAGGTGGAAGGGTAGCAAGGCTCGTAGTATAGGAGCAGGATTCAAGCTGTTTTATTATGGTGTGGATAGTAAGAGAAATGGGGTAGGTGTGGTCCTGAAGAAGGAGTTTGTGAGGAATGTTCTGGAGGTGAAGAGAGTGTCAGACAGGGTGATGAGTCTGAAGTTAGAGATTGAAGGGGTGATGTTGAATGTTGTTAGTGGTTATGCCCCACAGGTAGGTTGTGAGTTAGAGGAGAAAGAGAGATTCTGGAGTGAATTAGATGAGGTGATGGAGAGTATTCCCACGGGTGAGAGAGTGGTGATAGGAGCGGATTTTAATGGACATGTTGGCGAGGGGAACACAGGTGATGAGGAGGTGATGGGCAAGTTTGGAGTTAAGGAAAGGAACCTTGAAGGACAGATGGTAGTGGACTTTGCTAAGAGGATGGACATGGGTGTGGTTAACACTTATTTTCAGAAGAGGGAGGAGCATAGAGTGACTTACAAGAGTGGAGGTAGGAGAACACAGGTAGACTACATTCTATGTAGAAGAGGCAATCTGAAAGAGATTAGTGACTGTAAAGTGGTAGTGGGAGAGAGTGTAGCCAGACAGCATAGGATGGTGGTGTGTAGGATGACTCTGATGGTCTGTAAGACGAAGAGGTCAAAGGTAGAGAAGAAAACCAAGTGGTGGAAGCTGAAAAAGGAGGAATGTTGTGAGGAATTTAGACAGAAGTTGAGGCAGGCTCTGGGTGGTCAGGTAGTGCTGCCAGATGACTGGGAAACTACAGCAGAAGTGATCAGGGAGACAGGGAGAAAGGTGCTGGGTGTGTCATCTGGAAGGAGGAAAGAAGATAAGGAGACTTGGTGGTGGAATGAGGAAGTTCAGGATAGTATCCAGAGGAAGAGGTTAGCCAAGAAGAAGTGGGACATGGACAGGACTGAAGAGAATAGACAGGAATACAAGGAGTTACAGCGCAGAGTGAAGAGGGAGGTGTCTAAGGCCAAGCAGAAGGCATATGAAGAGTTGTACACTAGGTTAGACACTAGAGAAGGAGAGAAGGACTTGTACAGGTTAGCTAGGCAGAGGGATCGAGATGGGAAGGATGTGCAGCAAGTTAGAGTTATTAAGGATAGAGAAGGAAGGGTGCTCACAAGTGAGGAGAGTGTACAGGGGAGATGGAAGGAATACTTTGAGGAGCTGATGAATGAGGAAAATGAGAGGGAAAAAAGAGTAGAAGGGGTGAACTCTGTGGAACAGAAAGTAGATAAGATTAGAAAGGATGAAGTCAGGAAGGCTTTGAAGAGGATGAAAAGTGGGAAGGCAGTTGGTCCTGATGACATTCCGGTGGAGGTCTGGAAGTGTCTGGGAGAGGCAGCAGTGGAATTTTTAGCTAATTTGTTCAACAGGGTTTTAGAGAGTGAGAGGATGCCTGAGGAATGGAGAAGAAGTGTGTTAGTGCCGATCTTTAAGAATAAGGGTGACGTGCAGAGTTGCAGTAACTATAGGGGGATAAAGTTGATGAGCCATACAATGAAGGTATGGGAAAGAGTAGTGGAAGCTAGGTTAAGGAAGGTAGTGGAAATTTGTGAGCAGCAGTATGGCTTCATGCCCAGAAAGAGCACAACGGATGCAATTTTTGCTCTGAGGATTTTGATGGAGAAGTATAGGGATGGTCAGAAGGAGTTGCACTGTGTGTTTGTAGACTTGGAGAAAGCGTATGACAGGGTGCCAAGAGAAGAGCTGTGGTACTGTATGAGGAAGTCAGGAGTAGCGGAGAAGTATGTCAGAGTGGTGCAGGACATGTATGAGAGGAGCAGAACAGTGGTGAGGTGTGCTGTAGGTCAGACAGAGGAGTTCAAAGTGGAGGTGGGACTGCATCAGGGATCGGCTCTGAGCCCCTTCCTGTTTGCTATGGTGATGGACCAGTTGTCAGAGGAGGTCAGACAGGAGTCTCCTTGGACAATGATGTTTGCAGATGACATTGTGATCTGTAGTGAGAGCAGGGAGCAGGTGGAGGAAAACCTGGAGAGGTGGAGGTTTGCGCTGGAGAGAAGAGGAATGAAGGTCAGTCGTAGTAAGACTGAGTATATGTGTGTGAATGAAAGGGAGGGAAGTGGAACAGTAAGGTTACAGGGTGAAGAGGTGAAGAAGGTACAGGAGTTTAAGTACTTGGGGTCAACAGTCCAGAGTAATGGACAGTGTGGGAAAGAGGTAAAGAAGCGAGTGCAGGCAGGTTGGAATGGGTGGAGAAAGGTGTCGGGAGTTCTGTGTGATAGGAAAATATCAGCGAGAATCAAGGGGAAGGTGTACAGGACAGTGGTGAGAGCGGCCATGCTGTATGGTTTAGAGACAGTGTCACTGAGGAAGAGACAGGAGTCAGAGCTAGAGGTAGCAGAGCTGAAGATGTTGAGGTTCTCTTTGGGAGTGACAAGATTGGACAGGATTAGGAATGAGTACATCAGAGGGACAGCTCATGTTGGACGTTTGGGGGACAAAGTTAGGGAGGCCAGATTAAGATGGTTTGGACATGTTCAGAGGAGGGAGAGTGAGTATATTGGTAGGAGAATGTTGGACATGGGGCTGCCAGGCAGGAGGCAAAGAGGAAGGCCAAAGAGGAGGTATATGGATGTAATAAATGAGGATATGAAGCTAGTAGGTGCAAGGGTTGAGGATGCAGAAGATAGGGATAGGTGGAGACAGATGATTCGCTGTGGCGACCCCTGAAGGGAAAAGCCGAAAGAAGAAGAAGATTAAAAATGGCTAATGCACAACAACTGACAAACAAATAGAAGAATTTGGTTACAAGATATTAGTATTCTTTCAGGATAGTAACAGTAGAGAAGGTCAATATTGTACCGTGGCACAAGACCAGAAAGAGCTCCATATACATAAATAAGAATTTAAAAAAACAATTCTGCACTTAACAGGAAACTGGTGAAGACATGTCAAAAGAAGAGAAATATAAACCCTCTTTTTGGTCCCTGTTAAATATTTAACTGTTGTATTTTGCACAAGGTGAAAGTGAGATAAGGCAGAGCATACAGAGAATTACAGTACTCCAGTAAGCTATAGCAGTAGGTTTGCTGGGAGATTGTGTGTAATGAGCTAAATACATTATGGCTTAAACATTCTTGGGTAACACTTAGTGTACAGACAAGAACACTTACAGCTCAATGGAATCAACACTTATGTCAAGGTTATGTCAGATTTGCATTGTTGATTAAGTACTGTTAAGTCAACAATAAAACGGTTTTTGGACATTTTTCAAACACCAGTAGAATTTTAGTATTCTCTACGATCAAATACTGTGTGGGGTCAAAAAGTTATATTTTTTAAGCAATTACTATATCATATTAAATAGCCAATAGATTGTAGAGAAAGACATTTTAAACCTAATAAGACATGTGATCTCGGTGACTTTGACCACTGCATCTTTGTTGGATGTTGATGGGCTGGTTGAGTATTTTAGAAACTGCTGCTCTCCTGGGATTTCTACTCATAATGAGTCTTTGTGGTTTACACAGGATGGTGTGAAACACAAAAAACATCCAATCTGCAGCAGTTCAATGGACAGAAATACCTTGGAGACTGGTTCAAGTTGACAGGAAGGCTATGGTTAATTCAAAGAACCACTCTTTACAACCATGCGGAACAGACAAGCATCTCAGAACGCAGCAAACCTTGAAATAACTGAACTGCAACAGCAGGCAACCACATTGGATTCCACTCCTGTCAGCCACAAACAGAAAACCGAGGCAATAATGGACACAGGGTTACTTAAACTGGACATTCAAATATTTGATGAGATGATGAAGTTTACAGGTGACACTTTAATAGGTGACATATTTGTGATATATTTGTCATAAATGTCCTAAATATTTAATATTAACTTTATCTGATGTTAGCAACAATAGAATCTAATGTTACAGAATGTTTAAACATTGAAGAACTAGTATGGAGTTCAGTAGACATGTAATGTAGCTGTTTTCTATCTTTACTCTTTGCATATGCATGCAGTTCATGGAGCATATGGATAAAATCTGTAACTTAAATTTACTTTTCCTCCAGCTTGCTATACTGAAGCTTCAGGATTTGTTTTCTTTGAGAGTGTCAATATAATGTAAGTTTTGCCTTTCTTTAGTATTCATCCAGATATAATTGATGATTATTAGCTAGCAGATATAAGTTCCTAAACCCAAGTTTGTCTGTAGATTTGGACAAAAAACTTAGAATCTTATCAAATATTACACCAGAATACAAACCTAGTGACCCATAAGAATAAAGTGACAATGTTTACTTATGCTATAAATTTGGCATAATCAGGTCATAACTGTCATTGAAGCTGTCATAAACGCTCAGATTTGTGAAGAAGGTGGTTCTTCTGTCTTGTACATGTCTTGTACATTCTGTCTTTTATATCTTGGCAGAATCAAGCCGAACTGACAGATATAATAGTGTATCCTCAGCATAATCAAAAGGCAACATTATGTTTGCAAATTACATATCCAAAGGGCTGAATATAAATTGCACTTATTTTGGCTCTGAAAAATCTCTGTTGCTAACAAACTGGTAATGGTCTGTCAAATAAGATGCAAACCAAGCAAAAGAACTCCATCTAACCTGTGTCTTCACGCCTGTTCATTAAAAGTGTCAAATGCTGCAGTCGAGTCCATCAGTACCAAAACAGATGTTTTGCTCAGGCAAGCGATAAGGCATTTCAGTGCATTATGATGTTTCAAGAATGCAGAATAAAATACATGGTAGTTAATTCTATTTAAGAAATTAACAAAGCTGATGGACAAAGGGGTGTATATGGAATTAATAATGTGTCCAAAGGCATTTTACATACACAAAAATATCTTTTTTTTTTTCTACAAACAAATTCCCCATGTTCCAAATCATGACCTAATCTTTCTTCATCTTTAAATTATTACTATTGTGATAGTTATCATCATCCTAATAAACTAAAATGATATGTTCATAAACCACAACTTATTCTTCTAAAATGCATGGTTAAAACTCTCGAAGTTCAGACTGAAACTTCTTACAATGGAAACATTTTGAGGGGCGTGGCCTGCTGGAAGGTTCCAGAAAGCTGCGTGGGAGGGGCCTAGAGTTGCTGTTACAAATGCTCAACTCTCTGCAGGAACAAAATTTAAAACCGAAAATGAAAGTAAAAACACAAGAACATGAAGTTACAGATTTCTAAATCAGAATTTTTTTTTTGTTCAGTTTTTTGTTCAAAAATATACTACACAGGAAATTTCTGTCCGCATTTCTTACACAGGAAATTACCTCCACAGATGTGCAACTCCATAATCTGACTATTGACATCCCTGGTTCTTATCGGGTGCACACAGTGAGCTCAGTGAATGATCTTGTTTTATTAAAGCCAGACCTTTTAGCTCCATTTCACCTCAGAGGAAGACAAGCCAGCTGTGCCAACACGTTGACATTTCCTATCACAATGGCTTTCGAGAAACGGTATTACAATTTTAAACACCAGGCAAGATGTGTACCTGCAGTGTTAAACTCACATTCTTGGTTGTGAATGAGAAAGTGTGAGGAATCACAGGTTTATCTGAATGTGGTGTGTTTATATTTAGAAGACTGAACATTATTGAGATAGAGATTGCTGCGTTTGGAAAGATGCTGCTCTCGAAGGTTGTATATTTGAGTTAAATATAAGAAAAAGGTTTATTGCATCAATGTAGGAACTAGTATAATTCTAATTATTACACCAGAGTGTCAAGATCACTCCAAATGCAGTTGATTTGCTTGCCTA
>JAUCMX010000029.1:5909445-6174445 GCA_033459395.1 Hemibagrus guttatus | reverse complement strand
TGAAATTCTAAGGAATATAATAAAAGTCAGGATTGACACAAACATCGATTGTAAAAAACTCCTGAAAAACCAAAGAGCAAAGTTAAAATTTGATGTGTTTGAGGAGACAGCTTGAATGCTTGAACCTGCGATGAGGGTCAAATCTGAACTTGTTTCTAATACAAAAGAATTCCTTCCAAACTACAGTTCGACTGAATAAGTCCATCATGCATCATTATTGTTTGCAACATGGCAGTTCTTTCATTTATTTTATTATTTGTTTGCTTTGGTACCAATATTAAAATGATAAAGAACAGCACTTCCTTTCACCATCACAAAACTTGCAACAGGAAGTAACATGCACAGAAAGTAGCACAAAAAGTGGATAGCTTTCACATCTGATACAGGCTAGTCTACGGTTTGATGGAAGCCAAGAGGACCATCGGTTCTCTGGACCTCATCATGGCTCAAGAGGACTAGCAATCTGGTTCTCTGGCTCAAAAACCGCATTCACTAAACTGCCAGAGTCCAGAAAAAAGGCAAGTTTGAAAACAAGATAAACAACGTTGTATCATAGGTCATTTAGGTACAGGAGAAGCAAGTGCAATTGGACCACCATAAACATCATCATACAGCATTATGGGTAATGTAGGAAACAATTAACCCTAGTGAATTTAGACAAAGATGTCCAAGGATTTATGGTTAATTTACTGAAAATGATTAATAAGATGTTAAAGGTGGATTTTACCTTTAAGGACATATAAAACATCCAAAAGTGACCGATACTGTACCAATGACAATGAGCTTTCCATGTGATAGATCTTCTGTCTGTCCAATCAAAACACGTTGAAGGGTGAGATGAGAAAAGATCGGTTTCCGTCATTGGAGCCTGCAGCGAGAGAAAGAAGGATGACCATGCTTGTGATTGATGAACGCCGATCTTTGGCTTTTTTTCTTTTCTTTCATCTCTCTCTCTCTCTCTCTCTCTCTCTCTCTCTCTCATCCTTCTTGCACTTTCCTTTTTTTCCTTTCTCCCTGCCCTCATTGCCTCATTGTGAGCTCTCTGAACACATTGAAGATCTGTCTTCTGTCTGACCATCTGCTTGGCGCTGTCTCCAGTGCGCAAAAAACGGAGCATGTGAATAAACACGGGGCGGGATGGATGCACAGAAAGAAGGAAGGAAGTAAGGAAGTGAAAGAGAAAAATGAAAGCGAAGGGGATGGGAGAGGGAGCATTCTGACGTGAAGGAGGGAGAGGTGCAGGGAGTGATTGAAGGCCTGGGGAGAAGGAGACTGCATTAAAAAAGTTTCCCGACTTGTTCAATCCTCAATCCTGTTTAAATATTTAGCATGTAATTAAAAGGTGAAGGAACGAGTGCCTGTGAGGCTGAAGGCTGATTTAGTCCATATTGACTGGAGCCAAACAAAGCAGAGGTGTGTCTCGCTCCGAGGGACTCACATGTCAGCAAGAAAAGATCTATATACCTGTTTGCGCCCATGTTGGGGACCCTTAGGCCTCCCACTGTCACATCCGCCAAAGATTGACTGGTCTACTAAAGGAGAGGTGTGTGTTTCTGAGCGTGTACATAAATGTGAATGTATTTGGCTGTGTCTTAATTTGTTTCGAGTGAATTGCCGCACTGTGAGAGGACTTGGGCGACAAGAGATGGATGGGTGTTAATCCACATTTCCTCTGAGTCACAGCGAAGGCTGTGTGACTGAATGAGTCTCATTAGCTCTTATAATTTCTGCCTTGTGTGCCCTTACAGAAAAGTCACATAACTGCTTGGTTTTTAGAAACGTTACATGGTGCAGTTTCAGTATGTTTTTTTTCAAGTGATCCATTAATATTTATATGAAGGCTTATTATTATATGAATCAACATGACCATCATGTTTTATTTTCCATGATTCATTTTAATGTTTTACACCTGATTCATTTTTTGCATGTGAATTTTTCATTTTCAGGAAGATTCTTCAATGTTCACATGACTTTTACAAATTATGAATTAATTTTCATGTGATTTTAAAAAAAAATTCATTAATATTCACATATGTTTCATAGATGATTCATTAATTTTCATGTGATTTCAGTAATATTCACATAAGTTTAATAGATGATTCATCAACGTTCACATGATTTTTACAAATTATTCATTAATGTTCGTTATTTTTCTTTAAATGATTCATTAGTGTTCACGTGATTTTTACAGACTATTCATTAATGTTAAATAAATTTTTTACAAATGATTCATTAATTTTCACATAAATTTTTTACAAATGATTCCAACCTTTTTACATTTTCACTAAAATTCATTCACATTAACTTTTGTTATTCTTTTATGCAAGGAGCGTCTGAGCACTTCAAATAAACCACATTCATGCGCATGACATTCATCTGACCTAATTGTGTATTAAATCAGTTTATTCCAACATGTAACAGCTGTTATAACTGTGTTATGACTTTTCAGGCTGACTTACATTATAATTTCATGACAATTGGCTTTGTAGCTTCAAACTCTGTACACTATATTTAAGATGCAAGAATCACAGTAATAATAATAATAATAATAATAATAATAATAATAATAATAATAATAAATTATTGTTATTGTGCATGTTTTTCTTGTTATTTTGAACTCTAAGTGTCTTAAACAGCATTTAAGAAAGTGAAGAAACAGCATTTAGGAAAGAAAGTCATATAATAAAGTTCATAAACCTTACATAAATCCTTCAGTATTGCAAAGCTTATCTAATAAACTGTTACCTTACCTTTACATATAATTTTTTACATAACAGTTGCATTTCAATTTATTTTCCAGGTGCAATCAAGTTCTTTATATCACTCTATAGGGCTTTTCACAGTTTAAATATTTAACCCTCAGTTAGTCTAAACCCTGTTTAACTGCATTAAATAATGGCGTTGTCTAATGCTTTTGCAAAATAAAAAAGCACAGGTCTTCAGTTCTGCAACTGAGCAGTTATAGTTATCTTTCACAAATTAGTTGACCAGGCATTCACTGATAATCAGCTTCTGCTAATATTTCAGTGTCATGAATTTCTCCCTCACTTTCTTGACATTCTATATTTTTGCCGTGTGATGCTACCGAGATGTTTTTGTACCAAATTAACAAAAAAACGTTTTGAAGTGTCCCGTTTTTCACGTGGTAAGCACGTGAAAGCCTTTATGTGTCTGTTTCTAGCAGCTAATTGACAGAATCCCTGTCTTTTTCAATTTTAGCTCAAGCGATGATTTTCCAGTCTGTAGTAAACACTGCCACATGAATGTCTTCATTTATAAATCTGCAGTAAAATCAGTGAGCCTGAATCATCTCCTTACCCGTTCATCTGTACACTGTAGCGACTGATGACTGAGTCATAGCACACATGCTTGGCTATCATGCACTATACAGTGAGTCACACATCAACTTCCTGATAAATGAGAACATAATTTTTAAATACACAGCAATGGAGCCATGCATCGTATCTAGTAGTAGATAGTGATTATTAGAAATGATGTGTTACAAGATTCTATCCAGGATACAGCATGAGATTTTTACTATTAGAAATTTACACACTCCAGAATTCTTGGCATCTTTAAAGAGAAGTTCCTTCAATTCTTTTTTAGAAAATGTTTTATCCTGGTTGATCTCAAGCCAACCCTGCGAAGACTGAGGGTGAGGTGGGAACACACCCTAGATGGGACGCTAGACATTGCAGGTTGCAGGCTGTGTGTGAATCTCACACATACACACACACACACACACACACACACCACACACACACACACACATACACTCACACAATTTGCAAACTCATTCACACAGTGTTTAACACAGATAATCCACCAAAAATCATGTTTTTGGGAATCAGGAGAACATTGAGAAATTTCAAATGCAAATTTAGGATTGAATTGAGGACCTTTTTGTAAAATGAAATAGTGGCAAAGTGGCTTAGTGGTTGGTTGTTCAATTACTGCCTCTGCCCTTTGTTCATGGAGTTTGCATGTTCTCCCTGTGCTTCAGAGGTTTCCTCCTGGTTCTCCAATTTCCTCAGCAACTCCAGATACATGTGTTATAGGTTGAATGGCTTCTCTACAATGTCTAAAGTGTGTGTAATCAATTTTCTAGGGGTAGGCTCCAGGTTCCAAATATATTTGTATGTATCTATATGTGTGTGCGTGTCTGTGTATATATATTTTTTTTACCTTTACTCTACTAAATCATGTTTAAAAAGTTTTTTTTTTTTTTCCTCAAAGACAAAGCAATGGAATGTTGTTTATAAAGGAAAGCCCTGTCTAGTGGTCAAAAGACTCTTATGAAGATTGATGGCATCATTAATTCCAAGACATTTTGGCACAAAACCTGGGGTTATTGGCAGGAGGTTACCCAAACATTGATCTTTCATCAAAATAATGACCTACATCATTATTAACAAGTAGCTGTTGACAAAACCTTTCATATTTTGCAAAAGCAATCTATTGAAAAACTGTTCTGAATAGAAGATGGCAGTCTACACATCTAAACCATACACAGCTTCCAAAACAAGAATACAAAGCAGTGTGAAATGTTCTACATGAAGAAATGGACCCCTGTACAAGTGTCTAAAACCTTGTTAGACTTTAGAGGATGAGACTCAGAGCCGTTAAGGCCTCAGCATACATAATGCGGAGACATGGGCAAGGGTTGTGTGAAGACAGAACCACTTCTGCAAGATGACAAGCTTGTGTACTGTCTGTGGTTTTGTATTAGCTGTCAAATACAAATGCTGCAGTACTGCGGGTGGTGGTGTTAAAAAATTTGATGACAATTTCCATCACCACAGGGTTAGGGTTTGTTCTGCTAGCTTGCAAGCTAGCTAATATTATGCTCTTGTGTAGAGCACTGGCATGGAGTTTGTTTATTCAACAGTCACAATATTTGTCAACTCTCATGTGTCATGTATGGCTTTTCCCCTCACTCATGTCTTATATGCCATTCCATTTTCCTTTCAAGTTGTTACCATAAATTATAGTAACATAAATTATTGGAAGTCCATGAACAAATAATAGAACACGAGGGAAAGGAAGGACTGTTTATTTTGTTCCATAAACATAAGAGAACAAAGAAGAGATGAGATGGAGGTGGTAGATGAGACTGTTAAATAAATCCAGGGTTAAAGATGGGGAGATTAGCATGCTAGTCTTCCATTGTTTGTTGAAGCAAGCAAATATTCTGAGGCCTTTAGTCTGTGTCTAGTCTGTGGGATAGTGGGACAAATATAAACAAAACTGCTGTTTTGTACAAAAAACTACAAATAGATCGATAGATGCAGGTTTTTAGTGTAACCAAGCGGAGCAGATCTATCTATCTATCTATCTATCTATCTATCTATCTATCTATCTATCTATCTATCTATCTATTTTTTTTTTTTTGTAGTTTTTTGTACAAAACAGCAGTTTTGTTTTTATTTGTTTGTTTTTATTTCTAATAAATATATTTCACCATTACACTATCCCACAGACTAAACACAGACATTCTCTGGCCATTTCGAGATTGGACTACTGCAACTCTCTTCTGGCAGGTCTACCTCTGAACGCAATTCGCCCACTGCAAATGATCCAAAATGCAGCTGCACGACTTGTTTTCAACCTGCCCAAGTTCTCCCACACCACCCCACTGCTGCGTTCCCTCCACTGGCTTCTGGTAGCTGCACGCATCAGATTCAAAACACTAATGCTTGCCTACAAAGCCAAGAATGGACCAGCGCCATCTTACCTCAAAGCTCTTGTCACTCCTCGCACTGCACCTCGCTCCCTCAGATCCACTAGCACTACTCGACTGGTCCCACCATCTCTCAGGGAAAAAGATAGGTATACATCTAGACTCTTCTCTGTTCTGGCACCGAGGTGGTGGAACGAACTTCCCCTAGGTATCCGTACGGCTGAGTCTCTGACGGTCTTCAAACGTCAACTGAAGACTTACCTCTTCCTGAAGTACTTAAACTAGCTCTTATTTTTCCCTGTTTATGTATTATGTTGCAAAGTTTTTTGCAAAAAAAACCCCAAAAAAACAACTCAGTTTAGGCCAATGGTATCCCAAGTTTGTGTCCTATTGAAGCAGTGTTAATGTATTCATTGACTGAGAACTAAAGCACTTTTGTACGTCGCTCTGGATAAGAGCGTCTGCCAAATGCCAGAAATGTTTAAAAACTGCTGCTCTTCTGTGTTACTTAAAACAAACAAAAAAATCATGTTTGTATGTTTAATATATTTTGACTTTTCCTGTCTTGACTCTAATCAGTCTTATTTTCTGAATTGCTGGCATGGAATAATGTGGGGCTGACAAATTGCACCAACAAAATATGGGCAACAGTCAGTAATTGTATACCTGTGCTCTGCAGACTCATTACGAGCGATGTTTATGAGCTTCTGGCTAGTGCGATGTAGCTGTGCTTCAAAATAAATCTTTGGTGGTAATAAAAAAAAAAAGAAGCAGTTACAAATCTCAGTTACAATTTGGTGCATGCAAATACTAACCTCTGCAGCCAATATATTCAGTGTAATAACATTTGTTTTTCCGCTGCTTAGCGAGACTGATTGGGCCATTGAAAATCTTATTAAGATGTTGCCATGGACAAGCCTGGCTTCATCTGCTGGATACTTGGAATAAATCAAAGCTGGATACTGTGAATAAATCAAGGCTGGCTCACTGGGCATTACTTATGTATCTGTGAGAGGGTGCATATGGCGTTTAGTGAAAAAGGTGATTTGGACACCTTTAGGAAAGATATAGTGAAATTCTTATTATAGAAGTCAACTGCTTCATTGTGGCATAAAAAACAGCTAAACAATAATATATGATGTACTGTAATTATGCAATAAAATCACTATTCAAATTCACAAGGAATGTATAATATTAGGAATAGCAAAAAGGTAGGTTGAAGCCTTCTATTAGGAAATGTTCATTTGGGAAGGAGTCTCTAGTGTCAGCACATAACATATGGCCCCAATGATCAACTGATGTAGTACACATTTAACATTGGGATCTAAACTATGCAACACTGTGTTTCTGCAATGCTGACCTCATTAAATCTTTATCCTGTTTTTCGTATTTCTGAAATTAAAGCTGGGATTTTCATGCATAACAGCCTTGAAACTAAGTTTATACAGAAATCTTCCAGTATGTGGTGGCTCAGTGGGTGGGAACAGATCGTAACTAAGAACTGTTTACAAACAGTAACACAACTAACCAGTGTTTACAAATAGATAGTTACATAAATAGCAACTGTTTACAAAGACACAGTAACTCAACTAACTAATGTTTACAAACACACAGTAACTCAACTAATCAGTGTTTACAAACAGACAGTTACTAAAATAACCAGTGTTTGCAAACATTTGCTCAGATAACCAGTGTTTACAAACAGTAACTTAAATAAACACAGTTTACAAACAATCAGTTACTAAAATAACCTGTGTTTACAAACATTTACTCAAATAACCAGTGTTAACAAACAGTATCTCAAATAACCAGTGTTTACAAATAAACAGTAGCTTAAATAAACAGTGTTTACAAACAGACAGTTACTCAAATAACCACTATTTGAAAAACATCTCAGAACACACAATACATCAAATCTAGAGGATGAGCTAAAACAGCAGAAGTGCACATTAGATTCAACCAAATACAGCAATCAAAGTCTACTGTGGGTACAGGTTCACCAAAAATGGACAACTGGGGAATGTCACCTGGTCAGATGAAGCTTGATTTCTGCAGACAGTAGGATCAGAATTTGGGAAGAATCCATGGACCCCACCTGCCTTGCAAAGCCTTTGTGCAAACACCACAGTCGTTTCGACCGAGTTTAATCCCAATGAGATTTCAATCAGATTGAAATGAATGGTGTTGATCTGAGAAAATCTGGCAAATAGAAAAAAAAAATTGCCATGTAAACATTTGAAACCCACTATATAAAATACAAGATATTTATTTACATCTCATGTTGTAACTCTTAACCAGTTCTTTCAACTAAAAAGCATGATTATCGGATTTGAATTGGATTGTAAATGTTCATCTAAACAGTGCTTTAAGGAATCTTTATTCAGACTTGATTCAGATCAACAAAAATGGCCACATAAAAACATATAAAATGAGATGACTTTAATGCCTCATGAATCCAACAGAGTGCCTTTGGGATGAGGTAGAACAGGATATTTGCAGCAAGCAAGGGTCTTAGTAGGGTGTTCCTAATAAAGTGGCTGGGTGAGTTTAGCAACAAATGCAAAAATATGTACGATGAGCTTTGAAGTGTTGTGTTTGCACATAAACTAAGCCCGCTTCCTGATATATTGAAGAGTTGCAAACTAGCCTGAGCAAAATGTAAAAATATTTATGACAAAGATGATATCAGAGAGGGTCAGACAGCATGCCGATATAACGCTGTTTATCTGAGTGCCAGAGCAAAAGAAATATGTCCAGAGCTGTGCTGGTGGGTTATGAATGACAATGAGGTAGGGATGAAGATTCACAGGATCTCCTCTAAAGTCTGACTGGTTCTTTAAGATAATATTTGACAAGGTCATTTGATAAGATAAAACAGCAGCTGTGTGTGGATGTGGTAGAATGTGTTAGCATGAGAGATAAGCGCCAGAGTCAAATATATTATTATTTTATTCATAGCGGCTGAGTCAAAGTTTCTACACAGATCTCTGGCCCACTATCCTGCAAAAACAATTCATAGGGAGTTCGTAAGTTGTTCATAAAGGTATGGCACCTGAATGAGCTCTTGATAACAAACATTTATAAGGGTATGTTTTAACAGAAATACAAAAGTTTGATGTCAAGCAGACATGATATTTAAGTCATGTGACAGAAGGCTGTTATGACACTTTCTGGGCTGACATACATTAGAAGGTCATAACAAAGGATATTTTGTAGCCTCTGATTTGTTAGCAACATAATGGTGATAGTTATATGGTAAGTAATAAAACGGGTAAATACTATATGTAATTCTCTCATTATGATGTAATTAATGTTGCAATCCAAACCCGTATTATATAGCAGTGTTATAAGGGTTTCATGTCAGTGTTATTACCACCAAGGGGTGCAGACTTTTCCTATGCAGCCATTTTAGTCAGTTGCCATTTTTTAAATTGCTCTAATGTAAGTCAGCATAAATGTACCAAGCATCATAACACAATCTAATGGCTTTGTCAGTTGTTATAAATGGTTTATGTAGGCATCATACATGTATTAGACTAATTGACCATTTTTGCCACCATGTTATGTTCTCATGAAAGCCAGCCTGGAGAATGCAGTAACACAAACGTACGTCTTTATGTCTGTTGACAGGTTTGTCAGTTGTAATAAATGTTTTTTGTAGGAGTCATGTATTTATTATCTAGTCTATTTGAAAAAGTCAGTTATTCAAATGCTAGGAAAGAGGTCACAAGACAACTGTATGCCTTTATTCTAGCTGACACTAAATGTATTAATCCTTTGTGTAGATTTTTTGCTTGTGCAGTTGTTATAAACAGGTTATGTAGGTGTGAACCTCTGCAACTTTATTGAAGCATTATTTCAACACAACAGAACATTCTGGAGTGTTATCTTGCTTATATTATAGTGATTTGCCAGAAAATTAGAATGTTTAATTTATTTACAAAGTACATGTAGCACATTTTAGCAGTTTATAGTTAGATTTAATGTTGTGGAACATCTGAGAGGCAAGTTAGTATGTTATAGCGACAATAAACAGCCATTCTATCACCAGCCTCTCTTTTACATGCTCGATCAGATCTCTCGCTCTCTCTCTCTCTAAAAAAAAAATACAGCCTGTCATTTTACAGAGATTGTAAAAGGGTAAAGTACTCTGTCCTGAAGACTTTCACCAGCTGGGAAACTTTGTAACAAAGGACAACCAAGACTTCCATAAATCCGCATTAACAAAACATCACCATGATCGAAAATTAAATGTTTTTATTAGATAAACAATGATGTATTGTATAGTATTAGATTACGTGAAGCATCTGCCATACAAGGCCCTCTGTGTGAACTGTTAATATTGAAATGATAACATATTAGAATAAGCGCATCAATGTTAAACTATCATGCTGTTTGATAATAACACACACTTTCTGACCAATCAGATTCAAGTATTCAACTACACTGGGATACATTGTAATATATGGCCAGCTAGTTAGCTGCTTAATGCTCGCTTTTTAGCTATGATATTTGTTCTTTTGGTTCACCCGTCACAAGCTAAAGTTTGTTTTTTTTTTTACATGTTTTACTACAAAGTGAAACCTAATGCATCTGTTTGCACACACTAACACACGGCGTAAAAATCGCAGCTACAAACTGAAGTCCCAGGCTTCTTTATTGATCTTTCAAACCAAACATAAAACCTAGTTGTGCTATTTAAAGTACACTTCAAAGATGGAGTCAGTAAATGCTTATTAGATTTAGAGCCTTGTGCTTTTTGGTACCACAACATGAGCAACAATTTTATCTCTTTTACTGTGTGCATGTGTGTGTATGTGTGTGCACTGTGTGTAATCGATAGCCAAAGTGCAGGTGCGATTGTTTGAGTGTCTGTGGGTGTCTGCCTGCCAGGCTTACAGGCATTGATCATACTATAAAAAGGCAACATTATCCTTTATGGTTGGATAGCTTAACACCCAGAATCCCCTACAGTCTCTCTAAACGTGCAGGAAAAATTGATCAGTGAAACATAGACGGTAACTTACTGTGTGTTTATGTCCTTGCTGAGTAGTTTAATCTTAAAGACTCTAATATAAAGTTCTGGGTCCTGTTTTATTCCACATACATTCTGGGCTCGAGAGGAGAAGGAAAGCAGGAGTTAGTATTCAAGCAGGATGGCAGATAAGGTTGCTTTCATTTTTTTTTTTTTTTTTTAAATGAGGCCCTGAGAGATGATTAGGAGAAAGTTTTAGTCTTTATGTTGGCCTCTTTACATACTCTTACTGAATTTTAAGAAGATTTCCAGACAGAAAAAAAAGCTCTCGGCCTCTCAGGAGAATTGATTCTGTAGGACTTCCACTTAAAGGTACGGACTTTAACACTACTGCATCTGATGAATTGTGTAATTGGACTCAAAAGAAATTGAGCTAAAAAGAAATCGTCTTTATTTAATATGTTGTAAATGCTTTCAGATTCAGAGGATGATGTCTTATGTAGTCAAAGTGATAAAATTAACTAAAATATCCTGATATCAATGAATGTGTCTACAAGTAAAGAAGTAAAGATTTTTGTTAAAGGATACATTATTAAAGCCCTTTTTCTTCCTGTGTAGTAATTCAAAATTGCAATTAAAGCAAAGATAAGCCTTTCCACACCACCTCTGTTTAATCTATATGTCTTGTTTGTTGCCTTTTTGGGAAAATAAGATGAAGCTTGTTTCTGGGTCAGAAAAAAAGTAAACACAAACCCAGTATCAAAAAACTAATAACATATGACCATTTTTCCCCAAGATACTGTTCAAATTTTATAGTTTTTTTTATAATTTTAAAGGATTTCAAACGTTTATACAGATACAAAATATCTGCAGCTATAATGGGTCAGGAATTAGATGAGCAACTGAAGGTATGGGAATACGTCAGGAATAAATGATGTCATGGTGTGGTGTTATAGGAAAATAATTAATATACAGTGCATCCCAATTGTAGCTGATTATTTTTCATATATTTTATCATATGAGTTTCTGGATCTGTCAGGGCTCCTAGACAGAGTGCAACAAGTTTAGACCAATCAGAATCAAGAATTCAAGGAAAAGCAGGTGATGGAATGATGGCTGTTATAAGTGAGCTAACTTGTCTCACAAACATTTCACAACATTAAAGGTAAAAATAGATAAAAAGTAAGAAATATCAATCAGTAGCAACAGAAAAATTGCAGTATATAAATAATACTTCAGGCAGATACTGGAAAAGAATTATCTTAAGTGTGGTAACAGTAACTCCTTCACTTTGGGCTGGATTACACCACACCGTTATTGATTATTTTTCTAAAACCTCAAGCTTGCTCATGCTTTATTCCGAGCTTAGTAGACTCAGGCTTTGTGGAACACAGTGGCCTCATTCTCAGTTGCCCAGAAGGATAGACACTTTCTCCTTATTTCCTTGTGTGTTTGCTTGCTGGCAGAGTAGAAATCGCTTACTCAGAGTTTCACATTCAGTGTGATGAGGCAAGTCAGTACTGCATGACCAGTGGTGTAAAAAGATGAGGTGGCAGGATTAAGTGAATTTTATCCCCATGTCTTGAGTATTTGCACATCTCGTCTATTGCATCGATGGTGTTTTTGTTCATTTAACACCGAACACACACATAGTATAACCGTTATATGATTGACGACTTCGCGGAGTGTTAGCGCTTTAAACATTGGTTAGATTTTGCTCTGCTACACCAGCTCTAAAAGTCTGTAAGATGCCATGGTTTTTATGCAGTCGTACATATTATAAACTGCTGTAGCACCTCGTAATGGGTTCCCACTGGACTGGAACTAAGCCAAGTGACAGATTCTCGTTAAAAAGAGAACCACATTTAAGCAAGGTTCTGCAGCAACAGTGTACAGAACAAACACACCAACACACATATGCGCGCGAAAGGGGCTTTTCCAATAAATATCTCATTAAGGTTGCTGTTCATGTAGCTTTCTTTTAAACACAGGGGACACGGAGGATTGTTATTACTGAGCCGCCAGTCATGAGACTGTAATTGAAATACATCTGTCAGGACCCCACAGTAGGATACGTTTAAAATGTCAATGCTTCAGGAAAGCCGCAGATCTCCATCCTCGCATGGCTGATCTTAAAGATGCAGACATCATGAGTCAGAGAATAATGAGCCAGCGTCTGTGGGGAGGAAAAGTGGCAGGTGCTGTGGATTTTTGAGGCCTGATTCTCATGCTTCATTGGCATTTCTTTTAAAGAGGGTGTGGAGGTATTGAACAGTGATGGGAGAATTATCAACTAAACGGCAAATGATTACATACACATAGTTATAAACATGGAGAAGAGATGAAGACTGGGAAAAATATATATATATTTTTCATTATTCTCAATTGTCAAATTGTCTGTTCCCATGGTAACCTCAGATTTCTCTTCTTTACTGACAGGAGTGAAACTGGTGTGCTTGTTGTGGCTGTTGTAGCCTGTTTGCCACCAAACTCAACGTGTTGTGCATTTGAGATGCTTTTCTGCTCACAGATGTAAAGAATAGTTATTCGAGTCACTGTAGCCTTCCTTGTACCAATCTCACCATTCTCTTCAAACTAATGTTTTGTTTTTACGCTACTGTGTTGTATGCTAAAATAACTTGCAGGAGGTTTTCTGAAATATTCTAAACACCAGCTTATGCATCACTACAATCATTACATTAGTCACTAAAAAGTCCCTAAGATCACATTTTCCCCATTCTGAAGTTTGATTGAACATAAACTGAAGCACTAGACGATGATTTTATGCATCGTGTTGTTGCCAAATAATTAAATTAAATTTGTATGTTGCTATTAAAGTCTATATTTTTAATCTGTATGTTGATGCACACACTCGCACGTCTTTGAAGAAATGATACGCTAAGGTAAAGTAAGGGGTTTAGCGGTTCTTTCTGCGCCTCCGTTTTATTTATAAGAGCCAGCTTGAGTTGTGTCCTTGTGTTAGCTCTGCTCTTTTCCTCCTGTGCAGAGAGAGGGAGGGAGAATAGGTTTCTCTGTTCGCAGCAACAAAAAAAAAAAATCAATGCACATCAGCGTCTTTTTACATCAACCTGAGGAGAGATGCACTTTGCGTGTGTGTGTGAGAGAGAGAGTATTGTGTCTGAGAAACCAGGTCGCCTGCTGAACCACAGTGGCTTTAGTAAAGGTCGTCTAAAAGATTAAATCTCAAGAGCAGAGAACACACACGCACACACATGATGCAAGAAACAGCACACAAATATATCAATGTCAGCATGTAAAGTCAGTTATATAATTATTGGCACCCCTATATATAAATATTTTCAGGGGTTACATTGAGGTAGAATGATTCGGAATGATGTTCCAGCATCTTCTGTAAATCAGAGAGTGTTTTCTGCTTGGATCTGCAGCATGATAGATCAACTTGTAGTTATTAGACAACCAATAACGTCCAGACATCTTGGAAGAGGAAAAGATAGAGGAAAATGTAAGCGTAAATCATGTTTCATCCTTCACAGTGGTGGAAATGTTTATTTAAAATTGTTTTCAGATTAAAAGAACAATTCTGATATGTTAACTGTCTATTGTTAACCAAAAAGGTATCTTTAATCATGGCAAAATTTAAAGATTAAATGTAGGCAGCTTGCTGGCATGGGGATTTGATTAGCTAGTTTATAGTGTGTACTTTTTTGAACAGAGATTTGACTCTTCGACATGTAAAAATCACCAAGTGAATAAATTGAAATCGACCAAATAAATTCAAACCGTATTCTAATTCAATGTTTAATTTGTCTTCAATCTTATCCGGATCAATATGTGTGGAAAGCCAAAATATCACCTATATCCATTAATCTTAATTTGAGTCAATTCACTGATCATGGATTTGAGCTCTAGCTGAACTAATGTTAGAGCTATAAATAAAGTCATCTATCCTGAAATGTTAGTTACAGCTAAGTAAGCTGACCAAACAGAATCCAGCCCTTATTTAACACAAGTGAGAACATGTACAGAGACAGTGAACACACACACACACACACACACACGGAAGCATTGTAGTCTCTACTATCTATGCTCATTATTAATTTCAGGGATGTCTGCTCTTGGCCTCTTGTTCTAATTACAGACACCGAGGCGGCCTCACTCTGCTACCAGATCTAATTGCTTTGGCAGACCTTGACTGATGTTCCTCTTTCACTGCAGCATAATGCTCCTGTAGAACAGCATCGAGCTGAGAAAGAAACAAGGCCAGGAGAACACACTGAAATTAGACCACGAGAGCTGAGTATATTCACTGTTCAGCTGGATATTTATGTATAAATATAATGTGTGTGCGTGGGTAGAAATGGGCAGCATCAGATTCCTGATATATCTGTTTAAAAATACATGTTGTCATTTATACGTATACATTCTGACGAGAAAATTTGTTCAACAGGGTTTTAGAGAGTGAGAGGATGCCTGAGGAATGGAGAAGAAGTGTGTTAGTGCCGATCTTTAAGAATAAGAATGACGTGCAGAGTTGCAGTAACTATAGGGGGATAAAGTTGATGAGCCATACAATGAAGGTATGGGAAAGAGTAGTGGAAGCTAGGTTAAGGAAGGTTGTGGAAATTTGTGAGCAGCAGTATGGCTTCATGCCCAGAAAGAGCACAACAGATGCAATTTTTGCTCTGAGGATTTTGATGGAGAAGTATAGGGATGGTCAGAGGGAGTTGCACTGTGTGTTTGTAGACTTGGAGAAAGCGTATGACAGGGTGCCAAGAGAAGAGCTGTGGTACTGTATGAGGAAGTCAGGAGTAGCAGAGAAGTATGTCAGAGTGGTGCAGGACATGTATGAGAGGAGCAGGACAGTGGTGAGGTGTGCTGTAGGTCAGACAGAGGAGTTCAATGTGGAGGTGGGACTGCATCAGGGATCGGTCTGAGCCCCCTTCCACGTTTGCTTTAGAAAAATGGCCCAAAAGTTGACCCAAGAGGAGGAAAAAAGAAAAAGGGAAAAAAGCTCCTTACAATGAATGTAAAGCAGATATAATATTGGACCCCTTATATGAATATTCAGGGGCAGGGTGGAGGAAAAACCGGGTAGAGTGGAGGTTTTCGCTTGGATAGAGGGATAAATAGTCAACTTGTATTTAAGCCCCTGAGTAACATGTTGGAAGAGGGAAAAAAGGGAAAAAGTAGGAAACAGTTTATCCTTACAGGGGGGAAATGTTAAAGAATTGTTTCGGGATTAAAAAAGTACTTCTGATGTTAACGGTTTTTTCCAAAAAAGGTAAATTGGAAAAAGTGGGGAAAGAGGTAAAGTAGGAGTTGCTGGCGGGGGTTTAAATTGGGTGGAGAAAATTTTGTCTTCAAAGTTCACGTGTTTAAAAAATCGAAAAAAAATTCAACCCGATTAATTTCAATGTTTAATTTTTTTAACAGGAAAATTTGGTGGAAGGGCCCAAAATACCCCTGTATCCATTTTTAAGAGTAAAGTTCACTGAAGGTTTGAGCTCGGGAAAAGTTAGAGCTAAAAGGAAAAGCATCACCCTGAAATGTTGGGGTTCAGCTAAGTAAGTGCCCAAGGTTGGACCAGCCTTTTTTAAACGAGAAAACTTTCAGAGGGAAACACACTCACATGCACACACGACGGAACATTAGTTTACTATCTATGCCATTTTTAAAAGATGGTTTGGCCTTTTGTTCAATAAGGAGGGGCCATTTGAAGTCAAATTGGTTTGGAGACTTTGTTGGACATAAGCTCCTGGCAGGAGGCAAAAGGAAGCCAAAGGAGGAGGTATATGGATGGAATTAACCGAGGGATATAACTGTTAAAGGGTTTTATGTATAAATAAAAGGGGATGGGGGAAAGAGAGATGATTCCTGTGGCCCCCCCTGTTTAAAAAACATGAAAGTCAAGAAGAAGATTCTGACGAGAAAATGAAAACATACCAGGTGATGTCAGTAACTTGATTTAATGATCATGTGATTTTACCTGATCAGGAAATGTAATGGCAGGATAGAAACGTTATAATTTGCCATTCTCACGGCAGTAATCCTATTCTTAGCATTAGCACTAATATCTTTTGAAAGGAACTAATAGTCATATTCCATCTTGTTTTGTTTAGTTCGATCAGTGCCTTTGAATTAATATTGGCTGATTACCTTAATGTGTTCACCTGTTTCATGTCTCACCTTAATTAGTAGGGTTACTTTTGTTTCTATTCCACATCGACTTCTTAGCATTCTTTTATCTAAAAAAAAAAATCTGAGTCTTTCCACATGCACCAGGTTTTTGCTCATTACAACTTTGTAGAAATATTAACATGCTTTTTTTCCATTAAAAAAAACTAACTAGGGATGTTGTTAGCTAGCAATTATTTTATTACACACTTTCTGAGACTTTCGCACACCTGCACAGGCTTTTATAATGTGGTGCTCTCCTGCAGGTAATCAGCATATATGTGCCTGCACTTGGCCATGCCCCTTCATAAGCCCTCCAATTTTATCCTGCCACATGTGGACAGAATGGTGTCATGCTGTCTTTTAATGATTCAAGATTTCAAGAACAGAATATTCAGTTTATTGAGAGTGAATATTAATGTTTAGGTTCAGAAAAGTGAATTGTGAGGTTCAGGATTGTAGAAGTTAATTAAACAGGAATGTTAAGAGCAGGCCACAAAGGGAGTCCTTAGTTAGTTCCTTTAAGTTCGGACAATGAGAGGGCTATCTGGTGTTTTTCCCAGCATCCCATGGTGCTTTTGTGTTGAGGCTTAGCCTCAGTATCTCATAAGCGCTACAACCTTCATGCCCACTATCCCTGGAGTTTGCTTAGTAGCTACCCTTCATCTGTGCACTTGATTCCACTCCAAACCATATACTGTTCTCTTAAACAAGTAGGTCCTATACAGTGTTATTATAAATCCTACTGCTGAGCCCAAGACAAATATTTGGTCAGAGGTGGTCCTTTTCTATCGATGGACAAGATACAAGGGTTGATGCTTGGCATTTGGCAGACACCCTTATCCAGAGCAACTTACATTTCATCTCATTTTATACAACCGAGCGCAAAGGACCCAACAGTGGCAGCTTAGTGGACCTGGGATTCAAACTCACAACCTTCTGATCACTAGTCAAACACCTTAACCACTAACTACCACATCCCCTTCAATAATTTATATACAAAAAGTGTCTGTAAGGAATCCTCAGAGACCGTAGGCAAAGAATCCATTTGTGGAGTTTTATTCAAAAACAATCAAAGAATACACTGATCAGGCATATCATTATGGCCACCTGCCTAATATTGTGTTCCCCCTTTTGCTGCCAAAACATCCAGACACATCCCACAGATGATCGATTGGATTGAGATCTGGGGAATTTGGAGGCCAGGTCAACACCTCAAACTCGTTGTTTTGCTCATCAAACCATTCCTGAACCATTTCTGCTTTGTGGGACGGCACATTATCCTGCTGAAAGAGGCCACATCCATCATAGAATAGCGTTTCCATGAAAGGGTGTATATGGTCTGCAACAATGCTTAGGTAGGTGGTACGTGTCAAAGTAACATCCGCATGGATGGCAGAACCCAAGGTTTCCCAGCAGAACCTTGCCTAAAGCGTGACACTGCCTCCGCCGGCTTGCCTTTTTCCCATAATGTATCCCGGTGTCATGTGTTCCCCTGGTATGCCATGCACACGCACCCAGCCATCCACAAGAAAACGTGATTCATCAGACCAGGCCAGCTTCTTCCACTGCTCCATGGTTCTGATGCTCACCTGCCCATTGTTGCCGTTTTTGGCACAGCACCGGGGTCAGTATGGCCACCCTGATTGGTCTGCGGCTATGCAGCCCCATTTGCAACATACTGTGATGCACTGTGTATTCTGACACCTTTGTATCAGAACCAGCATTAACTACTTCAGCAATCTGAGCAACAGTAGCTCGTCTGTTGGATTGGACCACACAGGCCAGCCTTTGTTCCCCATGTTCATCAATGAGCCTGGGCCGCCCATGACCCTGTCGCCGGTTCACCACTGTTACTTCCTTGGACCACTTTTGATAGATACTGACCACTGCAGACTGGGAACACCCCGCAAGAGCTGCAGTTTTGGAGATGCCCTGATCCAGTCGTCTAACCATCACAATTTGGCCCTTGTCAAACTCACTCAAATCCTTACGCTTGCCCAGTTTTCCTGCTTCTAACACATCAACTTTGAGGACAAAATGTTCACTTGCTGCCTAATATATCCCACCCACTAAGCGGTGCCATGATGAGGAGATAATCAGTCTTATTCACTTCACCTGTCAGTGCTCACAATGTTATGCCTGATCGGTGTGTAATAAGAAGCCGTAATCCGAAAAACAAGGTAAAAAACCAGAAAGGCAGCCAGCATGGCAAACAGATCCAACAACAGTGAGCAGAAAACGTGGTCAGAGATCAGGCAGAGTTCAAGTAACAATAGAACAATCAACATGGCAAAAAACTCAATCCAAACATCAAGAGAAAACCAGAAAAACAGAGCAAGAAACAATAAATGGCATGGTACACAATAAATTGTCGATACTGTTCAGTATGGAAGTGGTGTAAAGGTTGTTTAAACAAGAAGTCACCTTTAACCTGGAGGCTGGTAGAACTGCAGGTGAGGTTGTTATATGGTGGGTGGAACTAAAAAACGGCAAGCGAGTGTATATAGGTGTATCAGAGAAGTAACTATATCAGAGACATGTCAGCAGATGGCTGTTCCCTCATTCATCTGTCAATCCAATGAGAAAAAAACAACATAGAGCATGACTTCTTACTGGCTAACATCAGCAAGTTCAAAGACATTGCTAACTGCTATTTTCCCAGTGAGAAAAAAAATATTTCAAGGCCAGACTGGTTATAAATACACATCAATCTGTCACACGCTCTCACTCAAGTTATTTCGGATTCATTGTATGCTTGTTAATTACTGTGTGTTTTTGACAACTGGTGTCAAAACTATAGCAGTAACCAATACAACTAAAGAGCAAAGAAGAACAGTTGTTTTTTATTTATTTATTTATTTTTTTTAAAGTGCACACAGTGTTTATAATGATGCTCTTTAAAACTTGGGATGTATCACTGGCATTTTTTCAGAAGTGTTTTTTTTTTAGTTCTCACTGATAATGATACAGAACGACAGCACACTTTGATTTTGTTGTTTTACAACTCCTGTAGTCATCAGCAGTTATCAGTGATGAGTAGTGTAATTGACATATTTTTGTTTTTGATGGGGATAATAAATGCTTTATGTTGCTGCCTCACAGGACAGCGTAACAAACTGAGGGTGGCGGGGTGCCCAGGTTTGGCTAGTAGCAGCGTATAAGTATCGGCACATGAGCGAGCAAATAAATAAATAAATAAATAAATAAATATATAAATATATAAATAAATAAATATAGATGTGCCCTTGACTCAGTTTGACCCAGTGTGTGTTGATGGTAGGCTTGTGTTAGTGAAGTGGCAAAACCCAGAGGTCCTTGACCTTCACTAATACAGTCTCTCTGTGTGTGTGTGTGTGTGTGTGTGTGTGTGTGTGTGCGTGTGTGTGCGTGTGTGTGCGTGTGTGTGCGTGTGTGTGCGTGTGTGTGCGTGTGTGTGCGTGTGTGTGCGTGTGTGTGCGTGTGTGTGCGTGTGTGTGCGTGTGTGCACCAGCAGGAGGGGGACTCTGGTATCAGGCCCTCAGCAAACAAATGTTTTATTTTTTCTTAATTTATTTCCACCAGATGGAGAGATCGAGAGTGGCATTTCAATCAGGTGTGAGATTGTGTGTGTGTGTGTGTTTGTGTGTGTTTGTGTGTGTGTGTGTGTGTGTTAGTAGCTTGTGTTAGCTCTTTAATATTAACTCTTTCTGGTCTCTGTTCTTCTAATAGAGTGAAAATAGAGTTGTCCATTTCCTCCGTCATCTATCTATCTATCTATCTATCTATATATCTATCTATCTATCTATCTATATATCTATCACCGTGTACTTTGTGTTGAACCATCCATATCATGTTTCTGTACATTTTATTTCTTCTCCTCCTCTCCTCCCCCCTCTCTCATCCTCTCATTCAAATTCTTATCATTCACCATGCGTCAATCTTCCAATAACCATTCCCTCTCAGCTCCTCCCCTCACTTCCCCTCTTTAGATTTTACCCAGTCACTAATTAGCTGAGATTAGAGGTTGCTGAATGCAGCAGCTGTTATCGAATATATGAAAGTTGAGTCACAGTGGAATTGGATATTGCATCTTGTTTAAAGGTTTCTGAAAGTGCGTTTTGGCTTTAGAAAATAAGAGTTTATCAGGGTTTAGAACTGTTTGTCTGATTGATTTATTATTTTATAAACTTGGGGGGTGTTATGATCTGAACAAAGTTTGTAGTAGAAGATGGAATATATACATATGAGAGAAAACACTGACAAAGATCTGAGGACTAAGGAAGAAGGGCAGGAAGGAATAAATCAGCATGAGGTGTGCTGTTATAGTAAAATAATCAACAACTGGGTAATGTGTTGTAGTTTAACTCAAAGCAGAGACAGCTTAAAGTGTGTTATTTTCCATTAATGACACACTGTGAAGTGTTGTATTGATATTATACCAAAGCAATTTCTTTCATTATTATATAACATGAAGTAGCAATTTTTTAGCCTTTTATAGTTACCTTTACGCCTCCGCCATGTGTGTGTGGAGTTTGCATGTTCTCCCCGTGCCTTGGGGGTTTCCTCCGGGTACTCCGGTTTCCTCCCCCAGTCCAAAGACATGCATTGTAGGTTGATTGGCATCTCTAAATTGTCCGTAGTGTGTGATTGTGTGAGTGAATGAGAGTGTGTGTGTGCCCTGCGATGGGTTGGCACTCCGTCCAGGGTGTATCCTGCCTTGATGCCCAATGACGCCTGAGATAGGCACAGGCTCCCCGTGACCCGAGTGTAGATTGGATAAGCGGTAGACAATGAATGAATGAATAGTTACCTTTAAGGCCTCCTGGTGGTCTAGCGGCAGGATCCTGCACTCTCTTTGCTGCGGCCCGGGTTCGATTCCCGGGCAGGGTGCCAACCCAGCCACTGAAGAGTTAGCTCTCAGTGCCGGTCCCAAGCCTGGATAAAATGGGAGGGTTGCGACAGGAAGGGCATCCGGTGTAAAAACCTGCGTCACATCAAAAACATGCGGACCAAAAAATGATCTTCTAAGAAGCAGACCCTGCCATTGTGCAGGACAAACGGTAGAATAAGAAAAAAAGTTACTTTTAATGTTGTGGAACATCAGCAAAAAATATTACAAGCTGGTAAAACAGTTCCTTCACAAACCTCTGTTTTGGAAAGAAGACACAAGAAAACAACTTGTGAGTGAAAGAAAACTTGTGGAAGTCTTGGACTGTCAATGGAATCAAGTGTGCTTATCTGAATATTATCAGTACCAAAATAAACTCTTTATAAAATTGCATATAATCATAGATATGGACTATTTTGTGAGTCTCCAACAGTCAGACCTCTGTCAGATTGCTTTCCTGTACTGTATTTTGCATACTCAATCTAGCCATGGGGGTCACAGTCCAGTGACTTCTGTGCCGGTCCCAAGCCCGGATAAATAGGGAGGGTTGTGTCAGGAAGGGCATCCGGCGTAAAACATTGCCAAATTTAACCATGCGAATCATCAGTACTCTGAATTTCATACCGGATCGGTCGAGGCCCGGGTTAACCACGACCGCCATCGGCACCGTTGACCTACAGGGTGCTGGTGGAAATTGGGCTACTGTTGGTCGAAGAAGTAGAGGAGGGAGGAGAGTGCACAGACTGAGAGAGAAGAGGAAAGGTAAGCATGTAGGACTGAGAATAGGAACTCTGAAAGTTGGTACTATGACAGGGAAAGGTAGAGAGCTGGCTGATATGATGGAGAGAAGGAAGGTGGATATACTGTGTGTACAGGAGACCAGGTGGAAGGGTAGCAAGGCTCGTAGTATAGGAGCAGGATTCAAGCTGTTTTATTATGGTGTGGATAGTAAGAGAAATGGGGTAGGTGTGGTCCTGAAGGAGGAGTTTGTGAGGAATGTTCTGGAGGTGAAGAGAGTATCAGACAGGGTGATGAGTCTAAAGTTAGAGATTGAAGGGGTGATGTTGAATGTTGTTAGTGGTTATGCCCCACAGGTAGGTTGTGAGTTAGAGGAGAAAGAGAGATTCTGGAGTGAATTAGATGAGGTGATGGAGAGTATTCCCACGGGTGAGAGAGTGGTGATAGGAGCGGATTTTAATGGACATGTTGGTGAGGGGAACAGAGGTGATGAGGAGGTGATGGGCAAGTTTGGAGCTAAGGAAAGGAACCTTGAAGGACAGACGGTAGTGGACTTTGCTAAGAGGATGGACATGGCTGTGGTTAACACTTATTTTCAGAAGAGAGAGGAGCATAGAGTGACTTACAAGAGTGGAGGTAGGAGAACACAGGTAGACTACATAGACTACATCCTATGTAGAAGAGGCAATCTGAAAGAGATTAGTGACTGTAAAGTGGTAGTGGGAGAGAGTGTAGCTAGACAGCATAGGATGGTGGTGTGTAGGATGACTTTGATGGTCTGCAAGAAGAAGAGGTCAGAGATAGAGAAGAAAACCAAGTGGTGGAAGCTGAAAAAGGAGGAATGTTGTGAGGAATTTAGACAGAAGTTGAGGCAGGCTCTGGGTGGTCAGGTAGTGCTGCCAGATGACTGGGAAACTACAGCAGAAGTGATCAGGGAGACAGGGAGAAAGGTGCTGGGTGTGTCATCTGGAAGGAGGAAAGAAGTTAAGGAGACTTGGTGGTGGAATGAGGAAGTTCAGGATAGTATCCAGAGGAAGAGGTTAGCCAAGAAGAAGTGGGACATGGACAGGACTGAAGAGAAAAGACAGGAATACAAGGAGTTACAGCGCACAGTGAAGAGGGAGGTGTCTAAGGCCAAGCAGAAGGCATATGATGAGTTGTACACTAGGTTACACACTAGAGAAGGAGAGAAGGACTTGTACAGGTTAGCTAGGCAGAGGGATAGAGATGGGAAGGATGTGCAGCAAGTTAGAGTTATTAAGGATAGAGATGGAAGGGTGCTCACAAGCGAGGAGAGTGTACAGAGGAGATGGAAGGAATACTTTGAGGAGCTGATGAATGAGGAAAATGAGAGGGAAAAATAGAGTAGAAGGGGTGAACTCTGTGGAACAGAAAGTAGATAAGATTAGAAAGGATGAAGTCAGGAAGGCTTTGAAGAGGATGAAAAGTGGAAAGGCAGTTGGTCCTGACGACATCCTGGTGGAGGTCTGGAAGTGTCTAGGAGAGGCAGGAGTGGAATTTTTAACTAGTTTGTTCAACAGGGTTTTAGAGAGTGAGAGGATGCCTGAGGAATGGAGAAGTGTGTTAGTGCCGATCTTTAAGAATAACGGTGATGTGCAGAGTTGCAGCAACTATAGGGGGATAAAGTTGATGCGCCATACAATGAAGCTATGGGAAAGAGTAGTGGAAGCTAGGTTAAGGAAGGTAGTGGAAATTTGTGAGCAGCAGTATGGCTTCATGCCCAGAAAGAGCACAACAGATGCAATTTTTGCTCTGAGAATTTTGATGGAGAAGTATAGGGATGGTCAGAGGGAGTTGCACTGTGTGTTTGTAGACTTGGAGAAAGTGTATGACAGGGTGCCAAGAGAAGAGCTGTGGTATTGTATGAGGAAGTCAGGAGTAGCAGAGAAGTATGTCAGAGTGGTGCAGGACATGTATGAGAGGAGCAGGACAGTGGTGAGGTGTGCTGTAGGTCAGACAGAGGAGTTCAAAGTGGAGGTGGGACTGCATCAGGGATCGGCTCTGAGCCCCTTCCTGTTTGCTATGGTGATGGACCAGTTGTCAGAGGAGGTCAGACAGGAGTCTCCTTGGACAATGATGTTTGCAGATGACATTGTGATTTGTAGTGAGAGCAGGAGAGGTGGAGGACGCTGGAGAGAAGAGGAATGAAAGTCCAGTTGTAGTAAGACTGAGTACATGTGTGTGAATGAAAGGGAGGGAAGTTGAACAGTAAGGTTACAGGGTGAAGAGGTGAAGAAGGTACAGGAGTTTAAGTACTTGGGGTCAACAGTCCAGAGTAATGGAGAGTGTGGGAAAGAGGTAAAGAAGCGAGTGCAGGCAGGTTGGAATGGGTGGAGAAAGGTGTCGGGAGTTCTGTGTGATAGGAAAATATCAGCGAGAATCAAGGGGAAGGTGTACAGGACAATGGTGAGACCGGCCATGCTGTATGGTTTAGAGAAAGTGTCACTGAGGAAGAGACAGGAGTCAGAGCTAGAGGTAGCAGAGCTGAAAATGTTGAGGTTCTCTTTGGGAGTGACAAGATTGGACAGGATTAGGAACGAGTACATCAGAGGGACAGCTCATGTTGGATGTTTGGGGGACAAAGTTAGGGAGGCCAGATTAAGATGGTTTGGACATGTTCAGAGGAGGGAGAGTGAGTATATTGGTAGGAGAATGTTGGACATGGAGCTGCCAGGCAGGAGGCAAAGAGGAAGGCCAAAGAGGAGGTATATGGATGGAATTAATGAGGATATGAAGATAGTGGGTGCAAGTGTTGAGGATGCAGAAGATCGGGATAGGTGGAGAGAGATGATTCGCTGTGGCAACCCCTGAATGGAAAAGCCAAAAGAAGAAGACTGTATTTTGCATACTCAATGAAATGACTGAAGTGAGAACATACACCGATCAGCCATGACATTAAAACCACTGACAGATGAAGTGAATAACATTAATTATCTTGTTACAGTGGCAGTTGTCAAGTGGTGGGATACATCAGGCAGCAAGTGAAGAGTCAGGTCTTGAGGTTGATGTGTTGGAAACATGGAAAAATGGGACACTTTGAGAAGAACCAAATTGTGATGGCTAGACGACTGGGTCAGGGCATCTCCAAAACTGTTGTGAGGTGAAACGACGGGAAAAAATGATCTCAGTGGCATAGTTGTTGGTGCCAGATGGGCTGGTTTGAGTATTTCAGAAACTACTGATCTGAGATTTTTACGAAGATTAGCTAGTCAAAATGGTCCAAAATAACAAACAAACATCCAATGAGGCTCAGTTCTCTGGTTTGAGGAAAGTTATAGTAACTCTTTTACATCCGTGGTAAGCAGAAAAGCATCCAAGTACTGCTGGTTTGGAACACTATTACGATAAAATATAAATAATGGGGTCTGAAAAAAAGAAAAACAATACATTAATACTGCATATATCATGCACTTTATTAAAATAAAGATTAAAAAGCAATAAAAAACTCAGCCATCTTCTGACTAACTTTCTCCGAGGGAAATAATGAGCTATGAGCCATGTCACAGCAGTTTCTTTGAATCTTTGTTGTTTGTAGGCTTAAAAAAAGTCCTTATTGTAAATACCAAATGTCACTCAACATTTACAAGGTGTCCTTCCTGACACTCACCTAAATCGCAAGTGAATAAAAGTGACAGTGCAGCAATCATGTCCATCATTTATTCCAGCTTTATAGAGAGAATGTAAAAATGCAAGATTTATATTTGTAATTTTTTCGAGTGCCTTGAACATTTCAAATAAAACTAATAACAAGAGAGTAGTTGGAATTCAATCTTTGGTTTATTTGCACTTTTATTTTTTCTTTACTTTTTTCTTTTTGAATGAAAACAATGCCTTGATATTCATCACACCATTTACTATACCAAATTCGAATTCAGATTTTATTTCATGTACACAACCATACACTGTACAATATGCGGTAGAACTGCCTGACTATTATGAATTAAAAAAAAAAGTTACGGGTGGCAGGTCCTATGTTGGACCACTAGGGGGGGGTTTCCAACAGGGGTTATGTTGTCTTGTTGTTTATGTTTGTCATGTGCTTGTTTTAGCCCCGCCTTATCCCTAATGTGTCTTGATTGATGTTCACCTGTTCCTAATGTTGTTTGTAATTATGTTTAGTATTTATAGCGGCCTTTTGCCAGGGTTTGGGGCTGGTCTTCGTCTTTATGTTCCATGTTCGTGTGGTGTTGTTCATGTTGTCTGTCTGCTTATATTTTGAAATAAACCCTTGTCTGCTGTCTATCCCCATGCTGGGTCTGATTCATCATGCTCTGTATACCGGAAACGTGACACTCTATTTCTGACTTCCTGTTATTGTTGATATTCTATTCTCAACTGTACTAAAAATGAGTGCACAAAGAGTATGGTATGGAGTATGGTATGTAGTCTACTGTTTAGTGTATGAATTGTCAACACGTAAGATCGTCTCAAATGGAACACTAATGTGTTACTGCATTTCACCAGTAAAATGTTGAAAAATATATCACACAGCATGCAACTTAAAAGACATTTCTAAGCCGTCTTGTCCGCCAGTGTTGTCAGTCATCTTGAAAAATTTGTCTCACCCAGCGTCAGTGCTTGGTAGCCCCGGCTCTCGTTTGCTACGCAAGTGTCCACATTTTGTTTTGGTTTTTTTGATTGAATAAATGCATCATCCGGGTTCTTGAAGTGCACTAACTTCTTCTTGTTGGAATTTCTACTAGTGTGAACACACACACACTATACTAGAAAATGGAGAAGAATACTGTTTAAGTGTGCCATTTTGGATGCACCTCATTTTAAAACAAGATGGCCACTCATTAAAAATATATCACTCGAGTAAATGCATCATAATCTCTCTCATTTTCTTTTTTTTAAACATATTTAACTGAGGAGGACTAATCTATTTATTTATTTATTTATTTGCTTATTTTTATGTTTTTTGTTTACTTTTTTATATTGTTTTTGCATTTGAAGAGTTTAATATTCTGTCAAATGTTTTTTTTTAGATAGACACCAGAATATATTTCCCCCTATCTTGAGCTGAATGACTATTTTTTTCCAGTATATGTTTTTTTTGTTTTTTTTCCATTCCCACATTGTATTGAAATATCAATCAGTGTCTGTCTTTACGGATGACATGAGATGCAATGAATTCTACACAAAACCCATTGCTCTTTCGCTAGATATTGTGGTCCATTTTATACCTTCAGAGATGACGCTGTTATGCTGTTAGGACTGGTATGAGACTCTTTTTACTACCGAGTTTTCTATTACATTTTTCTCCATAGTGCTGCTACTGGGACAATTTTCTTAGAGCATCACTGCTACTGCCACAGCTTATCTACTTCAATTGCATCATACTGTTGAGTCTATAGTTTACAGACAATCCAATAATGTTCTTCCTATCTGATACTGTTTTGGGTCTTACATTATTGCACTCATCTCACACTTTTTCTCATCTCCTACAGTTCTCTCCTTAATTTGATCCCTTGCCAAGTCCCATCCAACAGCCAGTTCTCCCCTGCCATTGAACAGCTGAAGACAACAACATGATTCATCCAAGACTCAGGAAGCCAGCTGTATGTTTTAAACCTGCTGCTCATGCTGCATCACAGGGTGGCACACCACTCTTGGAGGAGCACCCTCTTCTGCATACAGACTGTAAACTCACAGACGGCCATCATTTCTTTTATTATCGAAAATAATTCGACCAGGAAACCATGTTAATTCATTATTGTACACATCCCTTTCCTACATTGTTCCTTAGGTTTGCACATTACTCGCACATGCCTTCTGTACATGCATTCTCTGTTCCATGTATGTCTACTTCTCTATTTTCTTTGACCCTTTTTCCTTTTTTATATTTTTTCTGTCTCAGTGTACCAAAAATCCCTTGTATGCGTGAGCATTCTTGGCAAATAAAGCACATTCTTATTCTGATTGGCTAGTTGCTGTGATTGACAGATGACAGAGTGAATGTTTTTTTTGTTCATTTGCACCAATCAGAAGCTCTTAATTGGCTTTACCTGCCTAACTAATGGTGCCTTGTCTTTTTCTATGGTTCTACAGTGATACGTCCGTGCTGATTTTTTTTATTTAAGAATATATATTATGGAATTTAATTAATAGCAATGTTTAATTAAAAGCAGCTGCCTGCTTGTTGAAATAGATCTCTCTCTCCCTCTCTCTCTCTCACATGCTACAGTTTTCCTCCACAGCCATTCCACCACTTCAAGTTTCAAATACCTTTGAATGCGTTTAAGTGCAGTTCACATCACATGAATTTACAGCACACATATTTAATGACCACGCTCACTCATAATGCTCTGCTCACTCAGGTCAACTGCTATAATACTGTTTTCTCAGGTTACACGCATTATAGCAAGACGCCATGGTAGCTCAGGACCGGAATGATATTTTCACGGAGCACAGTTTGCAGTCTGCATTGCTTTGATTGGTAACATTAATCATGAAATACATCCAGATTGCTGCATTTTGTCATGTTCATTACTGTGACAAGGTGCACTGCTTGATGCTCTATTGATGTTCTACGTTTATTTATTTAGCTGATGCTTTTATCCAAAGCTACTTTCAGATGAGGAAATATAAGCAAAGCATTATATCAAGCTGAGGCCAATATGAGGAGTGCTATCAAGGAAGATTTTTTTAATTGAGTGGAAAATAAAAGTGAACAGACTACTGCTATTGTATTTGTTTTATTTTACTCATTATTTTTTAGAATTAGTGGTTATGTCAGGGGCGAGTGCCTACACTCCAGACCCAAATGCAGTGATGAGATGAAAAATAAAATGGGGAATTTATTACTAAAATAACAAAACTACAAACACATGAAAACACTAGGAACAAAACCACAAACACAACAGAAAACAAACATCAGCGGCAAAAACAGGTAACAAAAGACAAAGACAGCAAAACAAGCACAAGACCAGAGGTATAAATGGGGAAGGTAATAATTGAAACATGAGGAACAGGTGAGCAGAGGCGGGGAAAGGGAGGAAGAATTGGGTGGGGCAAGCACATGTGCAAACAAACAGAAGCACATGGGAACACAAAGAAACCCTGTCAGACCACCCTCTGGTGTTCTGGCAGGGAACTGTCCAGCAGTCCATGACAGGTTAATTATATGTTTAGGTTTATTTATTTACTTATTTTTATTTTGAAGATAATGACTAATTCTGCTGTTTTTTATATTATCATATATTATATAATACCATATGTATTATCTGTACTTGAAACTCATTCACCCAGCCATTAAAATGTAACCTGTTTGTAAATAAACCAACAAACTGAAATAACCGAGACATTGCAGTTTGGATCTCTGCTTCTCGCTGAAGCTATTGCCTTGAGTGGTCCAGCAAAGAAACAGGGTGTGAAAGTGAGCTGTAAACGTTGGCACATTGCAAGAAAGCACTTCTCTTAACACCCATTAACTCGAGGACACGGAGCTGTTCAATAATTTACAACTCTGAATTGAGCTATAGATCATCCTATCAAACATGAGCTTCCAGTGCATGTGTGGGTTGTGTGTATAAGTGAGTATATGTGAATGTATATACTGTAATGTAGACTGTGCACAGCACAAAGACGTTTCTATTATAGTTATGGGTTGAGATATGATCCAATTTTGATGCATTAGGCAACTTTTAGATTTGATGATAACTTTGAATCTGCTCTGAAACGATACGGTTTAGTAGCCTCAGCTTGACATGAAACTTTGTTCAGAATTCGCTAATGATAAAAAGAGAAGGATTGTTTTTTAATAGTATCAGAATTACCTTGTGTATCTATTAAATCGTTTACACAATTATGTGAATTAGATGTTTTGTAATAATAATTGATTCAGGATTGTTCCGTTCATTTTTAATATTGAGCCATTCTTCTTGATTCATCCAAATCGTTTGATATTTATACCCCTTAAGTGTTGGGGTGGTAAGGGGAAGGATACTTATGCAACCAAAAAATGTCTACTTTGGTGTAACAATTATAAATAATTTTAAATATTTGGTATATTGTGGGGCATGGTGGCTTGGTGGCACATTTGCCTCACACCTCCAGGGTTGCGGGTTGGATTCCCGCCTCTGCCATGTGTGTGGAGTTTGCATGTTCTCCCCGTGCCTCGGTTTCCTCCCCCGGTCCAAAGACATGCATTGTAGGTTGATTGCCAAATCTCTAAATTGTCTGTAGTGTGTGATTGCGTGAGTGAATGAGAGAGTGTGTGTGCCCTGCGATGGGTTGGCACTCCGTCCAGGATGTATCCTGCCTTGATGCCCGATGATGTCTGAGATAGGCACAGGCTCCCCGTGACCCGAGAATAGATCGGATTAGCGGTAGACAATGAATGAATGAATGAATGGTATATTGTGTAAATCAAATGGCAAAAATTTAAATTGAATCCAGTTCATTATAAAAATACTGAAAAGTTCTGGGGGCGAATACTTATGCAAGATATGTTTCTTCTACCTAAAAGTGCTAAAATTTCAAAGAAGAAGGTCTGGCTTGAAGTCTACACTCTAATTCATCCCAAAGATGTTCTATCAGGTTGAGGTCAGGACTCTGTGCAGTCCAGTCAAGTCCCTCCACACCAAACTCACTCATCCATGTCTTTATGGACCTTGCTTTGTGCACTGGTGTGCAGTCATGTTGGACCAGGAAGGGGTCATCCCCAAACTGTTCCCACAAAGTTGGGAGCATGGAATTGTCCAAAATGTCTTTGTATGCTGAAGCATTAAGAGTTCCTTTCACTGGAACTAAGGGGCGAAGCCCAACCCCTGAAAAACAACATCTGAATTCAGTGATTTGGAGGGGTGTCCCAAAACTTTTGACAATATTTACTTCACTTTAAATTGATACCAATGGTGTGATTTACTGAACCTAAAACTCAGTTGAAAGGCAAGTATTAAATCTGATAACTTTTTTTTTTTTTTTTTTTTTTTAAATATTTTTTGAAACTAGGACTCATTATGAAATCTTATACATTTAATATTACATTTAATGTCATATTAGATGAAATTCACACCCCTGAGTCCAAAAGGGAAATATTTTTACGGTCCATATATGTTACATCTAGAATAAATACTCATGTAGTTTCTCAGTGTATCTACCTACTTCATTCCAGAACAATGTCCATTGCTTTGTTTATTTATTTATTTATTTATTTATTTATTTATTTATTTATTTAAATATTGGCCTACAGTGCTGAGCCTAGTCAGTGTCTATGCTCGTAATCATTCATCATTTGTCCTCCCTAGAGTTATTGTTGATTCCAGAAAGACTGGGTGTAATGCAGGAATGCACCCTGCATGGGATGCCAATACATTGGATGGAAAACACACACACACTCACACAGGATCTTACCGAGGATCCTGGAGCTGTGAGGCAGCAACACTTCCCGCTGCGCCAATATGCCGCCCTCAGCTCATAATTGTTAAAGCTTTTTCATACAGAACAGCAGAAAGAAGATGCACAGCAGGTGTCTATAATAAAATATTTGCAGGTCCCCTCCATAAAAAATCTCTGGCATTCAGTGAATGAACACAGGACCTGTGAGTTTCCACCAGCTGTCATAGATAGTCACAACACTCCTGGCGATATGATCCTATTGTTTTTGGATCATAAACCTATTTACAGAAAACATCATGATATTGTGCGGTGTGCAAATATAAAGGGAGACGTTATAGAGTATGTATAATTGTCATTATGCGCTAAGAGCCCATTTAATCAGCCTGTGTGATTTGAATGATTTTATTGCTCTTTCTTACAGGCTGAAGTGATGTGAAGCTGATAGCATGTGTTACTTCATTATTTCCAGAAGGACGCTATTTAACCTTCTGGATAAGCAGATGTAATACAGCATGTAGATGTAGGATAACTGCTCCCTTAGATGGGTTAAACAGCGCTAAATGTATATGTCTTCTGTTTCTGGAATAATAATCCATAACTTATATTGTCTTAGGGCTCAAATCTTTGAACTCATCTTTAATCAGCAGGATATAGATACTTATGCAAAGCACTGGCAATAACATGTTATTTCTATAGACCTTGTCTTGTCTATGCAAACAATTAGTAATAATTTAGTTCATTTACTACATACAGAATGATGGGTTAAACCTGAATTTCACATCAAGAATGATGAGTGCATGTATTAAAATGGTTGAAATCTGTTTCTGGTCTTTTTGATCCTTCTTGCTTACAAGTTTCCAGATAATATGGTATTAGAGTTAAGAGTGTAAAGCTGACAGCGTATAATATTTCGTTATTTCCTGAAGGATGAGATTTTTTATCGCTCAAAAACATCATTTAAATATAATATAGTTTTTACCCCAGTAAATCATGCACACACAACACACACAAACTGCACACTCAGATTAGTGGTTGTTATTTGTGATCATTATAATAAATACACACTTTTGCCAAAGGTTTTGGAACACCCAAATCATTCAATTCAGGGGTTGGGCTAGGCCCCTTAGTTCCAGTGAAAGGATCACTTAATGCTTCAGCATACCAAGACATTTTGGACAATTTCATGCTCCCAACTTTGTGGGAACAGTTTGGGAATAGCTCCTTCCTGTTCCAACATCGTATAAACAAACTCCTAAACCTTGTTGAAAGCCTTCCCAGAAGAGTTGAAGCTGTTATAGCGGGACGGAACAACTCCATATTCCATTCATGTGCATGTAAAGGCAGACGTCCCAAAACTTTTGGCAATATAGTGTGTACATACTGTAAATACTTTATGAGAAAGCAATTAATAATCAACCTGGTAAAAGTTGAGTAGTCTCAGTTTGAGTAGTGTCAAACTGAATCAATACAAACATAATACAAACATTAGGTCTGGTTTATTTTGCTCATCAATAATAGGTTTAAATATATACTCACATATATTTTCATCATTTGGCAGATATATATGGAATTCATTTAAAGGACAGTGCAATATAAATCTCTAGATTTCCATGCCCTCTGGCATTTTCATTACAAATGTGTGTACTGATTTACACACATCTACAGAGGAATTATGAGTGTTGACATGGCCGGTATAGTGAACATGGTGAGTGGTTTGGAACACATCCAAAATGGTCTTATGATGGTGTTGATTTGGCCTATAAAGTTAGCAAATCAAATGATTTGTTGTTTGGAACATGTGCACAGTGGAGGTAGGATGGTGTTGATGTGGCTTTTATAGTGAACATGCTGAGCGGTTTGGAACATATCCACTGTGGATTTATGATGGTGTTGATTTGGCTTTTATAGTGAACATGCTGAGTGGTTTGGAACACATCCATGGTGGACTTAAGACAGTGTTGATGTGGCCTATACTTTATAGTGAATGTGGTGTGTGGTTTGGAACATGTGCACGGTGGACATATGATGGTGTTGAAGTGGCTTTTATAGTGAACATGCTGAGTGGTTTGGAACACGTCCACAGTGGACGTACGATGGTGTTGATGTGGCCTATATAGTGAAAATGGTGTTTGCTTTGGAACACATCCACAATGGGCTTATGTTGATTGGCCAATAAAGTAAGCATGGTTTGTCATATGGAACACATTCACAGTGAACTCATGATGGTGTTGATGTGGCCTATATGGTGAACATTGTGTATGATTTAGAACACATTCACAGTGGACTTATGATGGTTCTGAAGTGGCCTATATAGTGAACATGGTGTGTGGTTTGGAACACATCCACAGTGAACTCATGATGGTGTTGATGCGGCCTATATAGTGAACATGGTGTGTGGTTTGGTACACATCCTCAGTGAATTAAAAATGGTGTTGTTTGGCCTATATAATGAGCATGGTGTGTGGCTTGGAACATATCCATATAATAATGTTTATGTGGCCTAAATAGGGAACAAAACATATGCGTTGGAACATGTACACAGTAGTCTTATGATGGTGTTCATGTGTTCTAGTACATAAGGCATTTTGGCAGACAACCTTATCCAGGGCGACTTCCAATTTTTTCACAAACTGAGCAATTGAGGGCCTTGCTCAAGGACCCAGCAGTGGCAGCTTGGTAGACCTGGGAGTCAAATTTGAGTAGTCCAACACCTCAACCACTAAGCTACCACATCCCCACATGATGGTGTTCATGTATCCTATATAGTGAACATAGTGTGCGGTTTAGATCTCATCCACAGTGGACTGATAGCAGTGAATTGATGAGGGTGTTGATGCGGCCTATATAGGTTTAGAACAAATCCACAGTTGCCTCATTGTGTTGCTGTGGCCTATATAGTGAATTTTATACAGTGCATCCAGAAATTATTCACAGTGCTTTAGTTTTTCCACATTTTATGTTACAGCCTTATTCCAAAATGGATTAAATTCATTTTTTTCCTCAAAATTCTACAAGCAATACCCCATAATGACAACGTGAAAGAAGTTTGTTTGAAATCTTTGAAAATGTATTAAAAATAAAAAACGAAAAAATCACATGTACATAAGTATTCACAGCCTTGCTTGAGATGTTTCTACAACTTGATTGGAGTCCTCCTGTGGTCAATTCAGTTGATTGGACGTGATTTGGAAAGGCACACACCTGTCTATATAAGGTCCCACAGTTAACAGTGCATGTCAGAGCACAAACCAAGCCATGAAGTACAAGGAATTGTCTGTAGACCTCCGAGACAGGATTGTATCAAGGCACAGGTTTGGGAAAGGTACAGAAAAGGAAGGGTACAGAAAAGGCACATGACGGCCCATCTGGAGTTTGCCAAAAGGCATCTGAAGCACACTCAGACCATGAGAAACAAAATTGTCTGGTCTGATGAAACAAAGATTGAACTCTTTGACCTGAATGGCAAGCACCATGTCTGGAGGAAACCAGGCACCGCTCATCACCTGGCCAATACCATCCCACAGTGAAGCATGATGGTGGCAGCATCATGCTGTGGGGATGTTTTTCAGTGGCAGGAACTGGGAGACTAGTCAGGATCAAGGGAAAGATGAATGCAGCAATGTACAGAGACATCCTTGATGAAAACCTGCTCCAGAGCACTCTGGACCTCAGACGGTTCATCTTCCAACAGGACAGCAACCCTCAGCACACAGCCATGATAACAAATGAGTGGCTACGGGGACAACTCTGTGAATGTCCTTGAGTGGCCAAGCCAGAGCCCAGACTTGAACCCGACTGAACTTGAGGCTGTAATTGGTGCCAAAGCTGCTTCAACAAAGTATTGAGCAAAGGCTGTGAATACTTATGTACATGCGATTTTTTTTTTTTATAAATTTGCAAAGATTTCAAGCAAACTTATTTCATGTTGTCATTGTGGGGTATTGTTTGCAGAATTTTGAGGAAAAAATGATGAATTTAATCCATTTTGGAATAAGGCTGTAACATAACAAAATGTGGAAAAAGTGAAGCGCTGTGAATACTTTCCGGATGCACTGTATATTTATATATCTGAGATTTACTAGTGGCTACAGCAAAGCATACACAGATGTTGTTTTGCAATAGTCATTATGACATTACATTATAGCAAAATGGCTATCTAGAGGCCTAATCAAAGCAAATTGTTACATATTTCATAAGCTTAATTTGCTCTTACTTACATTTCACAGACTAATGTTTTCCTAATTAAAAGATTGTCAGGCTTTAAGGATGGTACTTGTCAGGTGCCTGTAAGCCAGAAGAGGATATAAAGCCATCAGTGGGTGCAGATGGCATGGTCATGGGGGGCTGGGGTGTGACTCGGAGAGAGATTGAGACACAAAGACAGAGAAGAAGCAGAGTGTTCATACTGAGTATTCAAAATCTTTGATCTTTGCCCAGAATCTAAGTTGTAAACATGTACCCCAATGGTAATGTTGCTTTATTTAGTTTCTAGCTGACCTTCTGCTTCTGATGATTCAGCTTTTCCATATCCTGAATATTCATAAAAAATATATAAAATAAAAAACATTCCCAAAAATCACTGTTACCATCAAGCAGTCAAACAGTCAATTAGTGCATTAGCTTAAAAAACTAGCAATGGCACATGCGCTAAGAATAACCACATCTTCAATTCTGGCATTTTTTATTTAGACTGTTTGGATGTTTGGATAATATTAGAGATTATAGCATCGAGAAATCTGACCAAGGACAACATGCACTCCATAGCAAACTACAGGGAACTGTACTAGCTCTTGGGTGCATCTATGTTGTAAATGTATTGATTTCACTGGGGCCATTTTAAGAATTAAAGGCCAGCAACAAATTTAGCACTTTATAATTAATTCTTTGCTAGCATTACAGTAATCAGCTAGACCAGATTAGCTCAGCCCAAACTGGAACATGAATATAATGATAATTGCTTCCCAGCATGCTTCTAAACCCCATAGAATATGCAAATAACCATTTGACTGTAGTCTGCTGTTCCATTTTTTTTAAACTGCCAGACTCTGTGTGTGTGTGGATTGTGGATATGTATGGGTATGTATGTAATGGTATGGATGTCCCAGAAAAGTGCTACTGCTATCGCAAAACATAGGTAAAACTAGTCATACATCTGTGTGAATATATGATGTGGTTATTTTTGCCGCATCTTTCTGCAATTCCACCCAGGTGACCATCCCATCTGGTGTCCATAATGTTCCTTAAATAACTCAGTAGTCATGCTTGGGTAAAAGAGAAATGGCTATTAACTACAAAGGAAGCACGACATGCAGTGCACTGTATCTGTGAGAGAAAAAACTCGGTGTGTTCTCTGGATCAAAATGGATCCCAGCCTTTTATTTCTGTACTCTGTCTTTATATGAATGCTAATCCTGTTTAATTCAGATTAAATAACTCTTATTTGGATTAATATAAAAGATAAAACAGAAGAGAAAAACAGCCAGCATGCAGTGGGAGTTAGTCATAACCATGCTAACATTAGCTAATCTAGTTCTCTGTGGACAGTGATAGCAGCTTTATTTAGTTTGAAATGTAAGCAAGGTATTTGATTTCAGGACTTATGTCTGCTAATTGTCATCAATTTGTTTTTCTAAAACAGACATCAATGTAGGACTAGAAAACAGCAGCTGATGGGGAAAAAATTTGGGGTGAAGGGGTTTTCTTCCCCCCTTTTTTCCCAACAGTAGTGGCTAGTTAGTGTAAGTTAGTGGCTAGTTAGCTCAGATGCTAATGTCATTTGCCTGCTTGGTTGTTAAGTGGCTAAAGGTTCATGGGAAACTTGGCAAAGCTTTCTATGTAATTATAAATCATGTTCCAGTTTCCTCAGAAACCAGGATAGCGGCTGACAGACTAAAAACAAACCAGCAAATAATTTTTAATAATTTTATTATATTATTCTTTGGTGTTTTGTCTTAAAATCGCAACCACAGGATAAGACTTATGGAGACTGATGCAGTTTATATGAAATAACTTTATTATTAATACTATTGATATGACGCAAACAGGCCACAACACACAGGATCACAAGCAGCAGGATCCTGCACTCTCATTGCTGTGGCCTGGGTTCGATTCCCGGGCAGGGAGCAATCCAGCCACTGAAGAGTTAACTCTTAATTCCATTCCCAAGCCCAGGTAAAATGGGAGGGTTGTGTCAGGAATGGCCAAATGCTGTGATGACCGCAAATAGGAAGCACCCAAAAGAACAACAACAATATGATGCAAACAAACTTAAACAACATTAGCAGAGAAAGGCAACGTAAAAAAATAGCAGTAGGTCAGTGTTAAAATCTGCACAGAACTACTGTACTTTTCCCATCAGCCCCAGTACTTTAGTGTTATTTTGTACTTTTATGATCAAAAAGTGATAAAGAAAAAACAACAAAAATGAAAATTAAAGCCGAGAATGAAAGCACAGAAGCACAGCTGCTTAGAATTGAAAGCTAACAATGCAAAAAATAACAGATCCTGAAGTGTCTTAAAGATACATATCTATATTTAAATGTAATGGATGAACCAGTTTTTACTACATATTTTCATTAGCAAGCATGGATGACAGTTTTTGCAGAAATACTCAGGTATGTAGAATCTCTGATGAATCACGGAGCAAACCTAAAGTGCAGCTCAAGCTCAACTCTCCTGCTTACTACACAGACTTGCCTCACGTTTAAGCATCTAGACAGAAAATAAAAATGCTAGCTAGGCTTAAATGATCTTTATACTATTAATACTTGCAACTGCAGCTACAGAAAATTGATCTAGAACTACAGAGTTTGTCCCCTTCATTGTCTGTTTCCTTAAGCCTGTAGTAATGCATTTAACCAGCTAATTATCTTGCCATATGTTATTATTTTTATAACACTTTTCAAGTTCATTTGACTTCTGATGAGACTGTTCTGCACACTGTAGATGTGAGATAGCAAAATTTTTGATTCATCCACCGCTGTCGTCGTCGTCAAATTCCTTTCCACCTTTCTCTCTATTCCCATTTTGTCTCCCTCTTCATTGCCCCTTGTACTTTAACAGCTCCTGACAGACACACCTGCACAGACGAACGAGAAGGAAGTGACATAACACAAGAATGGGAACATAAATATGGATGTGTGACAAACAGCTCATTTGAGAGGATACAGTCACACATCAATATAGATGAAGAGACGTTTGCCTTTCGGCAAACCTTAACTAGTTTCACCCCACTTACGATTCTCTTTGATAAAGCAACAAAGAAAGGTGAAGAGACGTGTACAAACTGAGCTTTTTATAAAAAAAACAATGGGATCCTTTCTTGTTTTCAAGCACAATGAGAGATATTACATTTCGCCCTAGACGCAAGAGACCTTATACTGTGTTGAATGGAAGTGGGCGCTGCTATTGATAGTCTGAACAAGAGATGGAGTCTTTTTGAGCCGAGCAGAGCAGTGATGCCTGGCTATCGTGTTCCAGCGCTGCTCTGATGACTCTGTCATGTGTGTAATTCTTTGTCATCCACTAATGAGTGGAGGGATAAATCATTATCTCGGCTGTGGGGAGGAGAAACAGAGCGGGTCTGGATTTTTCTATGCAAAGTATAGTCCCTAAAGGAGTCAAGACATGTGTCAAATGTCAACCGGTTGAGGTTACACAATAAACCCCTTACGAATCTTTAATGTTAGTATAGTTGTGTTAATTGTCAATGTGGAACACTGTAATTACTGTAAAGTTATTTAAGAAAGTTATGCATATTTACAGTCAGGTAATGTATTTAAGACATTTAAGAAATAATCGGATTTTGATTATCAAACTCCAGCACTGCATATTATTCTTGAGCAGAGATCCGAGACATTGAAGCATTAAAAACCGTCAGAGAGAGAAAATATTAACTGAAGAAGATATGCTGATTTGCAGTATTTGAAAATGAAAAATTAATTTAACAAAAAAGTGTAGAAGTTGCTTTCGGCTGCTCCCTGTTCGGGGTCGCCACAGCAGACCGACTGGTCCGCACAACAACTTGGCACAGGTTTTACACCGGATGCCCTTCCTGCTGCAACCCTCCTATTTTTCCGGGCTTGGGACCGGCACTGCATCCAGTGGCTGGGAATCGAACCCGGGCCTTCCGCATGATAGGCGAGAAACCTACCACTGAGCCACCAATGCCTCAATTTAACAAAAAAGTGCAATCCACAAAAATGAAAAAGATCACTAATAATCACTAAAAATAATTTTTTAAATAATTTTTAAAATGTTCATTTGATATATATAGAATTTGGAGGCCAAGTCAACACCTCAAACTCATTGTTGTGCTCATCAAACCGTTCCTGAACCATTTTTGCTTTGTGGCACGATGAAAGAGGCCCCAGTCATTAGGGACTACCGTTTCTATGAAAAGGTGTACATGGTCTGCAACATTGCTTAAGTAGGTGGTATGTGTCAAAGTAACATCCACATGGATGGCTTGCCTTCTTCCTATAGTGCATCCCGGTGCCACGTGTTTGTAACATCGAGCTGGAGGCGGAGGAGTGAGGGTCCATTTGCAGAGTTTATTACACAAATCCAAGTCGTCAGGCAGAGAATCGTAACAAGCAACAGGCACACGTAAATCAAAACCGGGAAGGCAAGGAGAATTGAGCAAACAAACCAAAAACACAAAACCAAACTCGTAAATTAAGTAAAAACTCGTAAGTTAGTGATCCTTATTAAACCCCTATAATTGTGTCTATATAAGACACATCCAACTGTCATTCTTGTTGAGTAGTTTAGGGGCTTCTGCTGATTTAGCTAAAATATGCATTTAATAAGTGTTATAAATGCTAAGGTCATATACTCCCCACCTGGATTCCCACTTCAGCTACATTGTCTCCAACTGCTCTTTCATATCGAGTTAACATCTTGAAAAAAAGCAGACATTTATAGGCAATTAACACTCATAAAAGAATGGTTTATATGCTCGTCTTAGGAGCAGCACTTGTGGAGTAACACGGACCATAATTTCGCAATTACAGCGAGTTATCTGAGGGAGGAAGGTTGCAAAGAAGCTACAGTAAAGCAAGCTTTATCGTATTCCTTGAGGATATTGATCCCATGACTGACCTACTGACCACACACATGTAACACACATGTGCAAAGCATCAATTCACGGTCTTGTGCACACACTGTAACATGCGCTGTTATTGAAGCAGTGAAATTTAATGGTAATGGTTGGTCATAAACCATAACGGTTCAAACAGCCTCTGTAGAAAAATCTCAGCACAGGGATGAGTCAGTGCAACCAGGCTGATCGAAGCGAGGAATGTCTGTGTGTCTGTTCATTTGATTAGCTTCCTGTTTGTTACAAATGGAACCTTTGCCAAGGTTTCCCAAGGGAAGATATTATATCTTGTCCTCCATTGTTGTTTCAGAAGCTTAGATAAACTTCTTACATCATTTCCTTCTCACACATACTCATACCGATTGCATACTACGGACAATTTAGAGACGCCAATCAGCCAACACTGGAAACTGGAGTACCTAGGGAGAACATGCAGACTCCACACACACACACACACACACACACACACACACAGGGCTGAAGAGGGAATCAAACCCCAACCCCGGAGGTGTAAGGTGAATATTACTATTACTAGTAAGTAGGATTAATTTAGTTGATTTATCACAAACTGTAATCACTGACTGGCACATAAGAGAATGAAACAATCCAGGACAAACAGGCTGTCAGTGATTTTCCTGTAAAAACACACCTTCTGGTATTCTATTACATGCTTATTCATTAACATGTATGAATTTTACAGTAAACCCAACAGAAAACTAATAGTATGAAGCATGTTAACCTTGCTCAACTGCTATGCTGCCACTGTTGGACAATTGAGCAAGGCCCTTAACCCTATCTGCTCCAGGTGCGCTGCATCATAGCTGCCCCTGCACGCTGACCCCAACTGCCTCAGCTGGGATAAACGAAGAAAAGAATTCCACTGTGCTGTAATGTATGTCTTGTGAAAATAAAGGCTTCTTCTAAATTATTTTTATTATTTAAGATTTCTTCTAATGCAATATATTAGCTATGGAAAAGAATAAGTGTAGCTGCAATAAATACATCAGAGGCAGCGTTGCACTGCTTGTGCACACACACAAATGTAGAGCACTGCAGTGGAGATCACGAGGGAGGAACCCTTCTGCGTTAGTCTACTGCAGCATCAGCAGCTTTCCAACCTACACCACCGATACGCTGGTCCACATTTTCCACTCTACTCTGCCTTTTTACCCACAAAAAAGTGTATGTGTGTGAGAGTGTGTGAGTGTGTGTATGTGAGAGAGAATGTGTGTGTATGTGAGAGAGAGTGTGCGTGTGCATGTGAGAGTGTGTGTGTGTATGTGAGAGAGAGTGTGTGTCTGTCTGTCTTATCTCACCCAAGCCTGTGTTGTCCCAGAGGACAGGATGATATGAGTTTCTCCCGCCTTTGGGCACACTCACTCAGAGACACACATGGCTAACGGTAGATTATACGTATTGCATTTATTTATGCGAAAGAAATATTTCGACCACATAATGCTGGTGGGGGAATGAATAGAAGTGCTGGAGTGTAGAAATGGGAAGAATGCAAATATTTTCGTGAATTTCTTATATACTTCATAAAGTCCAAAGTTATAGAATAGAATATGTCAGTATTCGCATGAAAGGAAAGTTGCACGTATTCTGAGGCGGGTTACGCACATGCTTAATATATTCCATGTTTTTGAGATTCTCATTCATGGAAAGCAAATGAACAGAGAAATCTTAGCTGCCAAATGTAAAAAGTTGTGAGATAATAGTAATAGAAATTTAAAAAAAAAATTATGAACACAATAATAGGAATAAGGAAGTGTTGTTCAACAACAACAACTAATAAAGGATTTGAGCGAGTTTGACAAGGGCCAAATTGTGATGGCTAGACAATTGGATCAGAGCATCTCCAAAACTGCAGCTCTTGGGGAGTGTTCACGGCCTACTGTGGTCAGTATCTATCAAAAGTGGTCCAAGAAAGGAACAATGGGGAACCGGCGACAGGGTCATGGGCGGCCAAGGGTCACTGATGCACGTGGGGAGCGAAGGTGTCAATTTCCCAAGATCTCAATCCAATCAAGCATCTGTGGGATGTGCTGGACAAACGAGTTCAATCCATGGAGGCCCCACCTCACACCACAGTGACTTCACCAAGACAAGTACAGAAAATGTGGCAAGGATTAAAAAGTAGCTGATTAGACATTTATGACATGATATTTTATTTTATACAGTGGCCTTAAATGGCATTGTATAGTTTTTAAAGTATATTTAAATCCCCTAATATGAAATCTGTAGTCAACTCAGTTTGAGATCTGATACACGGACGTTCAGAATTTCTGTATTAAACCCACACAATGTGTGTTTAACTCAACTCTAAATGATGACCGCCTTATTTTATTTACGTTCAAAGTGGCTGCAGGTTACAACCTACTTAATCCAAGGTTAAAACTCCTCAGGTACGATCTGCTAAATCACAGAACGCTTAGCTCAAAATCTTATAGTCTTCACACCTGCCCTTTCACAATCCCCCAAATCCCTGAGGCAATATGCCTGTCTTTAAACACAGACAATCCCTGTGTGTCTTCCGGGATTGCTTCATGAACAACAAATCCCTCACAATCTATCATTTTATGTCAGCTGATTTAAAACCTTAATAACAAGTGGTATGGACAACAAATCCTCTCAAACCCCCCATGCTGCGCATGTCAAGGTTTTTTAGCTATCCAAAGAATCCTAAAATCCCATGATTTCCTATGTACATGTTATTGAGCTACAAATAATAAATACACTTTAGGTTTAGGTTTATTTATTGACCGTAACATTTAAGATTAAAGAAAAAAATGTCTACGCCGTGTCTAAATCACTGTCAAAACATCTGTTCCTTCTAGAAGTAGTATGTCACTGACCTAGCTGCTGTAGTAGTAAATTCAGCTGGTTTTTGTTTGGAGATTTGCTCCTAGGGGTTTTGTGAAACTGAGTTTGCTTAACTGAAGCATTTAATCAATTGTGCAGGGGGAAAAAAAACAAACAAAACAAACAATGTTCCTATCAGCGATCTAGAAATCCAATAATCCCTTATTTTGGTACAGACTGTTTTTAGATGACCCTGCTATGTACTCTCATGTATAAAGAGCATTCTGTGTTATTCTTGTGCTACTCCATTACTAAGATAATGCTTGAATCTGACTGCTTCACATCCATCCATCCATCCATCCATCCATCCATCTAATCTGTAGACTGCTTAGGTTGTGGGGAAGATGTTTATTCAGCAATGTTGTAAGGAGTCTCCAAAGTCCAAAGCTTATTCAATTCAAATCATTTCTAATAGTAACAACTAACTCAAGAATAGTTTGTGCTTTGACCTGACAAAAATCTTCTGAGAGAGAGAGAATGCCTAATAATGGAACAACTTTCTAGCATGTTTCCTGAGTGATGAGAGAAAAGTTACTCAAACATACAGCACATCAATGTTTAATATGTTAAAATTCTTAGTGTTAATGTGAGGTAGAATAAAAGCTTTTTTTATTTTGTGATGTGTTGTTACTGGAAAAATAATCAATGTTGCGGTTCCTTTTTACCACACATTATTGAATCAGCTAACAGAAGACGTTTGTGGTTACAGGCAATTAGGAGGAATAGCAGCTCCTACTAGCTCTGAACTGTAATACTCATCTACTCAGAGTTTCTACCAGATGTGTAGATTTAATATGTCTATCCATTGCAGACAAGACCAGCACTTAGACAGCATCATATCATATCATATGTCATCAGAACACCAAGCCGTAATGATCGTCGAGAACTGAGAGTGTTAGCTAAATTGCCCTCCCTGTCTTTTAGTAATAAGCGGATAACATTTTAGATAATCTGATTCCTAAATAAAGTTCTTGATCGATTCTTTCCTCATATTACAAACCCGATTCCAAAAAAGTTGGGACACTGTACAAATTGTGAATAAAAAAGGAATGCAATAATTTACAAATCTCATAAACTTATATTTTATTCACAATAGAATATAGATAACATATCGAATGTTGAAAGTGAGACATTTTGAAATGTCATGCCAAATATTGGCTCATTTTGGATTTCATGAGAGCTACACATTCCAAAAAAGTTGAGACAGGTAGCAATAAGAGGCCGGAAAAGTTAAATGTACATATAAGGAACAGCTGGAGGACCAATCTGCAACTTATTAGGTCAATTGGCAACATGATTGGGTATAAAAAGAGCCTCTCAGAGTGGCAGTGTCTCTCAGAAGTCAAGATGGGCAGAGGATCACCAATTCCCCCGATGCTGCGGCGAAAAATAGTGGAAAGGAGTTTCTCAGAGAAAAATTGCCAAGAGTTTGAAGTTATCATCATCATCTACAGTGCATAATATCATCCAAAGATTCAGAGAATCTGGAACAATCTCTGTGCGTAAGGGTCAAGGCTGGAAAACCATACTGGATGCCCGTGATCTTCGGGCCCTTAGATGGCACTGCATCACATACAGGAATGCTACTGTAATGGAAATCACAACATGGGCTCAGGAATACTTCCAGAAAACATTGTCGGTGAACACAATCCACCGTGCCATTCGCCGTTGCCGGCTAAAACTCTATAGAAGCCATATCTAAACATGATCCAGAAGCGCAGGCATTTTCTCTGGGCCAAGGCTCATTTAAAATGGACTGTGGCAAAGTGGAAAACTGTTCTGTGGTCAGACGAATCAAAATTTGAAGTTCTTTTTGGAAAACTGGGATGCCATGTCATCCGGACTAAAGAGGACAAGGACAACCCAAGTTGTTATCAGCGCTCAGTTCAGAAGCCTGCATCTCTGATGGTATGGGGTTGCATGAGTGCATGTGGCATGGCCAGCTTACACATCTGGAAAGGCACCATCAATGCTGAAAGGTATATCCAAGTTCTAGAACAACATATGCTCCCATCCAGATGTCGTCTCTTTCAGGGAAGACCTTGCATTTTCCAACATGACAATGCCAGACCACATACTGCATCAATTACAACATCATGGCTGCGTAGAAGAAGGATCCAGGTACTGAAATGGCCAGCCTGCAGTCCAGATCTTTCACCCATAGAAAACATTTGGCGCATCATAAAGAGGAAGATGCGACAAAGAAGACCTAAGACAGTTGAGCAACTAGAAGCCTGTATTAGACAAGAATGGGACAACATTCCTATTCCTAAACTTGAGCAACTTGTCTCCTCAGTCTCCAGACGTTTGCAGACTGTTATAAAAAGGAGAGGGGATGCCACACAGTGGTAAACATGGCCTTGTCCCAACTTTTTTGAGATGTGTTGATGCCATGAAATTTAAAATCAACTTATTTTTCCCTTAAAATGATCCATTTTCTCAGTTTAAACATTTGATATGTCATCTATGTTGTATTCTGAATAAAATATTGAAATTTGAAACTTCCACATCATTGCATTCTGTTTTTATTCACAATTTGTACAGTGTCCCAACTTTTTTGGAATCGGGTTTGTATAACCAAATGGAGTCAGGTTGCTTTTAACACATTTGTTTGTTAATTCTTCCGATAATTAAAAAGAGTGTTATTTGTGAAAGGAGATATGCTCCCAAAATTGTCAACAGTCCTCAATTTCTTGATATTTAACGAGGCAGTAAAAGTGTTTTGTGTGTCTTTTTACACTCTAGCATGACAGACAGCAACACAAAAGTATGAGGTTTCCAATGGTGCAAAACATTACAGCGAGACATACGACGATTCAAAATTAACAGAAAAAAATTACTTATGTGGCAAGTTTGCATAGAATTTGACAAACACTGACTTTAAAATTCGAGAATTGGAATAGAATTGTTGGAATGTTTAGCAGCCCTTATATGTGAAACTAAATAAGCCATGAGATATATACTGTATTCTCAGATTCAGGTCAAATGTCAAGTTTAGCCATAGGCATTGTTATATTTAGGTTCTCTGATGTATAGTTTAATGGAAAAGCCAATATTACAAGTGTGTGTGTGTGTGTGTGTAATTCCAGCTTCTCCTGTCTCTCATCCGTCCCACCACGACGCTGATGAGTTTCTAATGTTACGCTAAAGTGCCCATATTCGCCTACTGTTATATTTCTGTGTTTTCACAAGAGACACGATGCATCAGCCAAGTCAGGGAGAAAGAGAGCGGTATGAAGTGACCAGGAAAGGAACCAAAAAGGAATGATGCAGATGAGCACAGAAGTGACACATGGTAATAAAAGAGGGAAATGTGAGCTGTTTTCTCTATGCCTGAGGAAAAAATTTAATGCACTGGCTGCCTGCATGCTTTTTTTTTTTTTTTTTTGCTGCATCTGAAATTGCTTTTTACTCCATTGGACAGAAATAAAAGAGGCTATCATCACTGCACTACCCTTGCTGGTGCAGGAAAGCTCATGAGCTAGCAGTATTTTCTATACTGCTACAGTAAAAAATCAAGCATCGATAGGTTGATTATAGATCCTTGTAAGTGGCAGGATCGCTTTCGAGAGCTGAATATCAAGGCTTAAATTAAGGATAAGTTTGTTTGTTATTTATTTATTTTTGCTGTTGACTACTGGTTGATGTTAACCACTATGAAATCAGCATCTTCCTTTAAATACACACCCGAACACCAGATGTTTAATTCTTCCTGCTTGGATTATACAAGTATTCCAACTACACAATTTGTCCTATTTGAACTATTTGGAGCCAAATTCTGAAAGAATCCTGGATAATTATCTGATATGCTGATGAAATCCTACAATGCACTGACATAGGTGTCCAAATGTAGCACTACCTGCGAAGCCATTTTGGATATTTTACAGTTGATATTTGACATTGAGGAGCCCAGACCCTGGTGTGCATTATTTATAAAGCGGTATTTATTATTTAAAAGTATAATACATTGTCACAAAGCAGCTTTACACAAATCTAGTCCTAATGAGCTAGCCAGAGATGACAGTGGCAAGGAAATAACGACAGGAAGAGTGACGTTTGTGAGGAAAATGGTTTCATCCAGTGTTTTGACCCTATTTTAATCTTCTTATAATATATAAACACAGCAGTCATAATACATTATATAATCATATTGACATCGGAATTAACGAAAGCCGCCTTAATGAGAGTAGACCTTTATTAGAATACGTCTTTAAACTGTTATCGTTGTTGTTAGCATGACATGGATATTAGCTTACAACATGACACGACTCTATTATCTGCGTGTCACGACACTGTTAAACATTTTTTACAAGTAAACAAGCATGACGATTGCAAGGTGTTTTGTAAACGTGACACCAGAATTGATGGACGCTGTTTTTCTGACAGCTAATGCCTCCTGGAATAAGGTGCTATAAATGTGTATGGAGGGGTTAGTTGGACAAAAGGCTTACACAAGGGTCATGATGCCCTGTAAGCAATGCCTTGGAGGATACTGTTCAAATATGCTGCTAAGGTAATCTGCTAGAAAATAGGGGAAGAACATAATGTGAAATGAAATATTTTGAACCTTTTGTTCTTTCTCTAAGCTAGCAAGAGTGCTTACTTTGGTTTATTCTCTCTCTCTCTCTCTATCTCTCTCTCTCTCTCTCTCTCTCTCTCTCTCTCTCTCTCTCTCTCTACAGGGACTGGTGGTCAGCAGCACAGTGGTGCACAACAATAGAAATGCACAATGTCTGACTACACTCATTTCTTTCGCAGTATGCAGTGTTCTCTCTCTCTCTCTCTCTCTCTCTCTCTCTCTCTCTCTCTCTCTCTCTCACTCACTCACTCACTCATGCACTCACACACACACACACATTCACACACACACCTCCGACCATATCTAAATTGAGGCAGACACCCAGTTTACTCGACCTTCTTATAAAGTCCCCCTGCATCTCTCTCTCTCTCTCTCTCTCTCTCTTGCTCTCTCTGTCTCTCTCTCTCCTGCTATCTCTCCAAACCTCCCTCCATCCCACACCATCCTCCGTATAAAGTTAGAATGCAGGAAGGCAGATGTGGGGCTAGTGGTCGTATAGAAGTGAGTTTATAAGGCCGTCTGAAGGTGATCGTCTTGAGGAAGTCTGCCTGTGCTTGGGTATTCTTCCTTTACAAGGCCCCGAGGTGTGTGCTGTTTGCGGCGGATAGTTTATGAGAAGCCGAGGTAAACATGTGATATTGATAGTGGAGCTGTGGTTGACTGATGGCACATGAAATTATAAATAGTTATATAGTTCAATTAAAAAAAAAATCCCAGGGCTCCTTTTTCTTTTCTTTGTCTACAAAGATTACAGGAATTTAATTAGATGTGGGGAAAAAATACTTATCAGAGTTTAGGCTCTGCCACTGTTAGGCTCTTGAGTAAGACCCCTAACCCCTCTCTGCTCCAGGGGCACTTTATCATGACTGACCCTATGCTCCTAATCTTCCTAAGCTCACTATGCTGTAATGTATCACAAATCACAAATAACACAAAGTCTTCTTCTTTATATCAACGGGACAAATAAATATTACATGGTAAGTGTTTATGTAAAGGACAATTGACATGGACACGAGCTCTTTTTCATATGACTGCGTCAGCATTTCTATAGATCTATTCCATTACACACAAACTGACATTAAGACTGACAGTTTTTCTTGCCATTTGGATATTATGACACTTTTGTATGAGCAGTGGGTTTATTTATATAAGAAAGTTGTAGTTGTTGTGAAATCTTGCAAAGATGTGATTTTGCAAAGTCTTGACAATTATCTGCTATACGTTTTATACGTAAGCATCCAAACACAGTAGATTAAACATTAGTGCAAAGTACTAACAAGACAATCAGGGATAACACAACAACAACTCACACAAACAAGATATTTGGCAAGACTTCGCAATACTTCCCTTGAGATTTTGCTGTTTGTATGAAAAACTGCAATAATATTCAAAAGATGGTGACCTCTTTTGTCACCTTTGTATTTGTAATGTATTCACAAAGGTGAATACAGCATACATAAGACATTTTTTCCCCAAGGTTAAGTCCTTATGAATCCTTATGAACTGACACCAATTGGAATAAGCTTTTAGAAACAATTGCATAGGTTGATTAGTTGTCTTTTCTTTCCAGTATGTATGTAGCTCTACGAAGTATATGAAGTGTTTAACACGCATACATACATAAATATACATCAATACATACTAAATGATGCTTCAAGCACATATGCAGCCTTCAGTGTGCTGTCATATCCATTAGGTTTAAAAGTTGTCAGCATGCACCTCAGATAAGTCAAGTCATTTCCTGAAAGCAAACCAATTGTCTCCAACCATATGATCTACAGCATGTAATAACGGAGGCACATTTTTAAGCAGAGCCCCCAGGCGGTTAACGTCTTTTTTATTTCTTTATTTTATTATTTTCTAACCAAAATTTTGCCATTAACATTAACAATGGTAGGCGGATGAACTGTGCTTCATTAAAATCATGCCCGCAGGCTGTGGGAAATTTAGATGCGATGCTATCTTGTAAAAATTTGATCGCTCTCCACAGGTGATATGCCCTTTGCCTGGTTGAGTCAAAGCCCTATGTTTAATATAAAACATGAAGAGTATGCAGTACTGCATTGGTTCATGTTGCTTAGTATAGTACATGGGTGCTGGTAAAGTGTTACATAATAAATAACTATAAAATTTATTCATATATATATATATATATATATATATATTATATATATATATATATATATATATATATATATATATAATATTCTGTATCACATATCCTACACAAGGAGCCTGGGGACTATATCCCAGGGAACACGGGACACCCTGGAACCCAGGACACATACACCTATTTGCACATTATGTAAAATTTAGAAGTGCATGTTGTACTGGAGTATACAGAAAAAAACAACAAAGCATGGGAAAAACATGCAAACTCTACCCACACAGGGCAGAGACAGAAATCAAACCCTCAACCTAGGAGGTGGGAGGCAAACATGATACCCACTGTCTAAGTAAGAACTTCAATTCTATTTAATTATATACAAAGGGGGGAATGGTGGCTTGGTGGTTAGCATGTTTGCCTCACACCTCCAGGGTTGGGGGTCCGTTTCCCGTCTCCCCCATGTGTGTGTGGAGTTTGCATGTTCTCCCTGTGCCTCAGGGGTTTCCTCGGTCCAAAGACATGCATTGTAGGTTGATTGGCATCTCTAAATTGTCCGTAGTGTGTGATTGCATGAATGTGTGTGTGTGTGCCCTGCGATGTTTTGGCACTCCATCCAGGGTGTATCCTGAGTTGCTGCCCAATGACGCCTGAGATGGGTCCCTGTGACCCGAGAATAGATCGGATAAGCGGTAGACAATGAATGAATAAATGAATTATATGCAAAAACATGGCTGATATGGTAAAGTTTTCTGTGAAGACAAATATTTGTTAGAGAGATTTTTTTTGTAAGGTGTTTTTGTAAGCAGATTTAGTGCTTCATAATAGTCAAAGGCTGTTTTCCACCATATTAACTTCTTCAAGAGAAAGAAAAAACGTTAATGGTCGTGAAGGAAAGACTGTTTGTGGCTGCTATAAGTTAAGTGATAACAGGAACTAACTTGTTTTATGGACATTATGCCACATTAAAAATGAATAGAAATGGATCAAAAGTGTAAGTGTTGTTCTTTAATTAATAAACAATTTCAGTGCTGGCAGATTGTTGTAATCAAAGAGCAAAATATCCTTCTGGATATGCTGTTGTTGGAAAACCCAGTCACTGAATAATGATTTCCAATCTAATTAACCAATAGAAACTGTATTCTGAGTTTTGAAAGCACCATTTAGTTATTAATCTGACTATTGATAAACTCATATACATATATATTCACCAACCATTTTAATAGAAACACCTATACACCTGCTTATTTATGCAGCTATCCTAAGACCGTCGTGTGAAATTCCCCAATCAACAGTTTCTAAAATATCAGCCCAGAGTCACAGAAATTATGCTTTTTATCATTCTGATGTTATTTGTGAAGGTTATCTGAAACTCCTGACTTGTATCTGCTTGATTTTTTTTATTTCTTTTTGCATTGCATTGCATTGCTGCTTCACGATTGGCTGATTAAATAATGCAGATATCCAGATTATCTCCAGTTCCTAATAATGTGGAAAGCGAGTGTACTATTACTGATTTCTATAAAAATATCTCTCCAGCCTTTGAAGATTTAATTCCCAGTCATATTTTCAGGAACATTTTTCTCATCAACATGATAATATGTTTGGTTACTGCTGACAGCTGCTGAAAGATACCTCAGCTTCTCGACTGCACTGCTTTTGTCCCAGTATGAGCGAGTCAGGATGAATACGTCTAACTCCCATTAAATAGGTCTTGTCTAGACATTGTCTGAAGACAGCTACTGAATAAGATACAAGCAGCATGATAGATGAACTTGTGTTCATCGTATTTCTTGAAACATATCAGGTAAAGGTTTGACAGTACAGCGTGTTTGTCTGTAATAGTGTAATGTTCGGATGATTTTCAGCTGCTAAGTGCAGTGTATAGCGATGGGATCTGTATAGTGATGGGATCAGTCAGCTCAGGGTAGGGGCTTTTTCCTTGTTTAATGTGTGTTTGTGCATCTTTTAACAGGATATCACAGTTTTTTTTAATATCTTTAATATCTCTTTTTTTAAATAAAATAATAAAAGTTAAAAATTTTTTTTAATATATATGTAACCGTCCAGTTTTGGTGAACAATTTCCCAATATATCAATATATGTACACACACACACACACACACACACACACACACTGCTCAACTGGTGCCACCATCTCTCAGGGTAAGAGGTAGGTATATGTCAAGACTCTTTTTTTTGTTCTAGCACCGAGGTGTTTGAACGAACTTTCCCTAGATGTCCGTACAACCGTGTCACTGACCGTCTTCAAACGACGGATGAAGACCTACCTCTTCCTGAAACACTTATTAGCTCTTATTTTCCATGTTTATTTTATGAATATATATAAAAAAGTGCTATATATCCTCCCAACACAATTTTTAGACTGATGGTGTCCTACATCTGTGACCTACTGAACCCGTGTTGATGTATTCATTGATAGTGTCAGGAGTTACTGGGAGTTCTTTGCCAGACCACCAGGTTTATTTATGCATCACTGTGTTCTTCCCATGGGGGTGGTGCCACGCCCTTTCCTAATGGGTTTTCCCACTTTCTTACCTGTCCCATGTTTTCCCTTGATGGGCTGCTCTATATATGTTTGTCCTGCTGTCTTGGTCGGTGACAGTCATTATATTTATATATGTTGACTTTATCGACATAATGTTGCGTGTGTGCTGTAAGGCCGGACGCCATGTTATCTAGGTTTTTACATAATAGTCATGTTTTGTTGAGGTTATTTAAGTTTACATATTATAGTTCTGGTTTGTTTCTGCTACGTTTGGTGCAGAATCTAGACCCAAATGCAGGGATAAAATGAAACACAGGGATTTTATTAATAAATAAAAACTACAGACACATGGAAACACTGGGGAAAACTAGGCAACTAAAAACAAACTAATAAACAAAACCCCCCATCAGAAACTAGGAGGCAAAACCACGTAACAAAAGACAAGGACTCAGCAAACACAAGCAAAAGACAGCAGGTATAAATAGGGAAGGTAATAATTGAAACATAAGGAACAGGTGTGCAGAGTTGGGGAAAGGGAGAAAGAATTGGGTGGGGCAAGCACATGTGCAAACGCAACATAAAAAGAAGCACATGGGGACATGAAGAAACATGCACTGCTTGTCATGGACTGCTGGACAGTTCCCTGCCAGAACACCAGAGGGCAGTCTGGCAGGGAACTGTTCAGCAGTCCATGACAAGCAGTGCATGTATTGGATTCCTGCATTTGGGTATGATCTGCTACTGCAGGCGATCAAGCTTACGGCGGAGATCCGGGTTCGATCCCTGCCATCAGAGGTGTCTGTCCCAGATCATTAGAGATGGACTTCTAAGCCCTTTTGTACATCGCTCTGGATAAGGGCATCTGCCAAATGCCAGAAATGTAAATGTAATCCTTGGTTCCCAGGAATGGATCTTGCTGTGCTCTTTTGTAGCCCAAATGCCTCAGAATTTGGCATGTTATGCATTCAGAGATGCTTTTCTGCTCACCATGGTTTTAAAGAGTAGTTCTTTGATTTACTGTAGCCTCTGTGTCAGCATGAAGCAGTCTGGGAATTTCCTCTGACCTCTCTATTTTTGCACCATTCTGTTTCAACACAAAAAAAAAAATTCAGGTTAGAATATTCTGAAATACTCAAACCAATCTGCCTGGCCTTTAACAAACATGAATCAAATAAATAATATGTTCCCCTGTCCTCAACATTAACAGAAGCTCTTGATCTGCATCTGCAGGATTTTGTGTATCGTGATGTGGCCACACGATTGGCTGATTAAAGAACTGGAGGAATGAGGTATTACTAATATAGAGGCCATTTAGTGACTAACTGGCAACATTTTATTTGGAGGAATACGTGTAATAAAATTATTTGTAATTTGTACTAATTATTATCAACTATTAATTATTACTATTAATTATTATTAACTAATAATTATTAACTATTAATTTCTACTTATTTGTGATCTTGTACTAAATCTATTCACTATGTAGTAGTGTATATTCATAAATAACTGTAATCTAGTGATAAAAAAAAACTATGTTAAATCACAAACTATTCAACCAAGCTGTATCCAGATGTTTTTCTTCAGAAAAACACATGACGTTTAAAGCACAGAGCTGTTAAAAGGGCAGGTAGTCATACACGTCTGTAAGATTGTGTATCGATGTAAGATTCTAGTCATGCAGTCTATTAACTATGAGTAATACAACTTTACGAGTTGAACTTTTGACAATAATAATCACTGTGTGCAAAATAGCAACACAACAGACAGTGAAGCTCAGTGATATTAGAAAATGAAGCAGATGTGAAAAAAAAGAACTCATTGACGCATCACGAGCATGTATTTACTCTATACCATTATTAAGTCCACTATTTTTAGATTTAAGGACACTTCACCATGACTACTTACTAGTGCTTAGAAAAATATGATGTACATGATTTGCTTAGTCATAACTGAAAAAAACATGCGTATAGTAATCATAAAATGTCCAAATCCAATTCATACACTGAAAAAAAAAAAAGGCAAGTACTTTTGGATAAATGTCTTATTTTTATTATTATTATTATTATTATTAGTAGTAGTAGTAGTAGTAGTAGTAGTAGTAGTTGTTAAGATTTTACTAATTAATATTAGTAAAATTGGATATTATGTTTGTAATAGGAAATACTAGATCATACTAGACTATATTCAAAATCTTCTTCTTCTTTCGGCTTCTCCCTTCAGGGGTCGCCACAGCGAATCATCTTTCTCCACCTATCCCTATCTTCTGCATCCTCAACACTTGCACCCACTAGCTTCATATCCTCATTAATTACCTCCATATACCTCCTCTTTGGCCTTCCTCTTTGCCTCCTGCCTGGCAGCTTCATGTCCAACATTCTCCTACCAATATACTCACTCTCCCTCCTCTGAACATGTCCAAACCATCTTAATCTGGCCTCCCTAACTTTGTCCCCCAAACGTCCAACATGAGCTGTCCCTCTGATGTACTCGTTCCTAATCCTGTCCAACCTTGTCACTCCCAAAGAGAACCTCAACATCTTCAGCTCTGCTACCTCTAGCTCTGACTCCTGTCTCTTCCTCAGTGACACTGTCTCTAAACCATACAGCATGGCCGGTCTCATCACTGTCCTGTACACCTTCCCCTTGGTTCTCGCTGATATTTTCTGATCACATAGAACTCCCAACACCTTTCTCCACCCATTCCAACCTGCCTGCACTCGCTTCTTTACCTCTTTCCCACACTCTCTATTACTCTGGACTGTTGACCCCAAGTACTTAAACTCCTGTACCTTCTTCACCTCTTCACCCTGTAACCTTACTGTTCCACTTCCCTCCCTTTCATTCACACACATGTACTCAGTCTTACTACGACTGACTTTCATTCCTCTTCTCTCCAGCGCAAACCTCCACCTCTCCAGGCTTTCCTCCACCTGCTCCCTGCTCTCACTACAGATCATAATGTCATCTGCAAACATCATTGTCCAAGGAGACTCCTGTCTGACCTCCTCTGACAACTGGTCCATCACTATAGCAAACAGGAAGGGGCTCAGAGCCGATCCCTGATGCAGTCCCACCTCCACATTGAACTCCTCTGTCTGACCTACAGCACACCTCACCACTGTCCTGCTCCTCTCATACATGTCCTGCACCACTCTGACATACTTCTCTGCTACTCCTGACTTCCTCATACAGTACCACAGTTCTTCTCTTGGCACTCTGTCATACGCTTTCTCCAAGTCTACAAACACACAGTGCAACTCCCTCTGACCATCCCTATACTTCTCCATCAAAATTCTCAGAGCAAAAATTGCATCTGTTGTGCTCTTTCTGGGCATGAAGCCATACTGCTGCTCACAAATTTCCACTACCTTCCTTAACCTAGCTTCCACTACTCTTTCCCATACCTTCATTGTATGGCTCATCAACTTTATCCCCCTATAGTTACTGCAACTCTGCACGTCACCCTTATTCTTAAAGATCAACACTAACACACTTCTTCTCCATTCCTCAGGCATCCTCTCACTCTCTAAAACCCTGTTGAACAAACTAGCTAAAAATTCCACTGCTGCCTCTCCCAAACACTTCCAGACCTCCACCGGGATGTCATCAGGACCAACTGCCTTTCCACTTTTCATCCTCTTCAAAGCCTTCCTGACTTCATCCTTTCTAATCTTATCTACTTTCTGTTCCACAGAGTTCACCCCTTCTACTCTTTTTTCCCTCTCATTTTCCTCATTCATCAGCTCCTCAAAGTATTCCTTCCATCTCCTCTGTACACTCTCCTCACTTGTTAGCACCCTTCCATCTCTATCCTTAATAACTCTAACTTGCTGCACATCCTTCCCATCTCGATCCCTCTGCCTAGCTAACCTGTACAAGTCCTTCTCTCCTTCTCTAGTGTCTAACCTAGTGTACAACTCGTCATATGCCTTCTGCTTGGCCTTAGACACCTCCCTCTTCACTCTGCGCTGTAACTCCTTGTATTCCTGTCTATTCTCTTCAGTCCTGTCCATGTCCCACTTCTTCTTGGCTAACCTCTTCCTCTGGATACTATCCTGAACTTCCTCATTCCACCACCAAGTCTCCTTATCTTCTTTCCTCCTTCCAGATGACACACCCAGCACCTTTCTCCCTGTCTCCCTGATCACTTCTGCTGTAGTTTCCCAGTCATCTGGCAGCACTACCTGACCACCCAGAGCCTGCCTCAACTTCTGTCTAAATTCCTCACAACATTCCTCCTTTTTCAGCTTCCACCACTTGGTTTTCTTCTCTATCTCTGACCTCTTCTTCTTACAGACCATCAGAGTCATCCTACACACCACCATCCTATGCTGTCTGGCTACACTCTCTCCCACTACCACTTTACAGTCACTAATCTCTTTCAGATTGCCTCTTCTACATAGGATGTAGTCTACCTGTGTGCTCCTACCTCCACTCTTGTAAGTCACTCTATGCTCCTCCCTCTTCTGAAAATAAGTGTTAACCACACCCATGTCCATCCTCTTAGCAAAGTCCACTACCATCTGTCCTTCAAGGTTCCTTTCCTTAGCTCCAAACTTGCCCATCACCTCCTCATCACCTCTGTTCCCCTCACCAACATGTCCATTAAAATCCGCTCCTATCACCACTCTCTCACCTGTGGGAATACTCTCCATCACCTCATCTAATTCACTCTAGAATCTCTCTTTCTCCTCTAACTCACAACCTACCTGTGGGGCATAACCACTAACAACATTCAACATCACCCATTCAATCTCTAACTTCAAACTCATCACCCTGTCTGACACTCTCTTCACCTCCAGGACATTCCTCACAAACTCCTCCTTCAGGACCACACCTACCCCATTTCTCTAACTATCCACACCATAATAAAACAGCTTGAATCCTGCTCCTATACTACGAGCCTTGCTACCCTTCCACCTGGTCTCCTGTACACACAGTATATCCACCTTCCTTCTCTCCATCACATCAGCCAGCTCTCTACCTTTCCCTGTCATAGTACCAACATTCAGAGTTCCTATTCTCAGTCCTACACTCTTACCTTTCCTCTTCTCTCTCTGTCTGCGTACTCTCCTCCTTCCTCTACTTCTTCGACCAACAGTAGCCCAATTTCCACCGGCGCCCTGTAGGTCAACGGCGCCGATGGCGGTCGTTGTTAACCCGGGCCTCGACCGATACGGTATGAAATTCGTACTGACGATTCGCATGGTTAAATTTGGCAATGTTTTACGCCGGATGCCCTTCCTGACGCAACCCTCTCTATTTATCCAGGCTTGGGACCGGCACAGAAGTCACTGGACTGTGACCCCCATGGCTAGATTAGACTATATTCAAAATAAATAATAATAATAATAATAATAATAATAATAATAATGATAATAATAATAACAATAACAATAATTTATTAATTAATATTAGTAAAAATGGATATTATATTTGTAATAGGGAATATTAGATCATATAATTTACTAAGATGTCTTATTTATTTTTTTATTTATTTAGAAATCCTCATTTAGGTTAGAATGAATCAGAAATAAAATGCTGAGATGATTCCATAACTGTATTCAAAGACATCAAACTTTTTCTAATTGTTTTTAACAATGATAACTGTTACGGGAAGTAGTCCCGGTGTTGGGCCACTAGGGGGGGTTTCCAGCAGGGGTTGTGTCAGGTCATGTTATGTCATTTTTACGCCATGTGTTTTGTTTTAGCCCCGCCTTCTCCTATTGTTTCCTGATTGCTGTTCACCTGTCCCTAATGTTTATCCTGATTATGTTATGTATTTATAGTGGCGTTTTGCCAGGGTTCGGGGCTGGTCGTCGTCTTTTTGTAGCGTCTACGTGTGGTGTCGGTCTTGTGTTCATGTTTGTTTGTTTTAAGTTCAATAAACCCCTGTCAGCCGTCTATCTCCACGCTGGGTCTGTTTTCCTCATGCCATGGATACCGGACACGTGACAATAACAATGATTTTTAATATTTTACATCTATTTTCATTATTGATTTTTTTTAAATAGCATTGTTGGACATGGGCAACTGTGGAGACAAAAAAAAAAATAGTTCTATGGCTTGACATGAAGCAGGACATTTTGGCTGATCACCACAGTGAAGCATGGGGGTAGTAGCATTATGTTGATGCAAATGCTTTTTAGAAGAGACTAGGAAATAGTTGCTTAAATAAAATCATATGAAAAATCACAAGTAAGTCAATTTCAGTTCCCGGTTGTTATACTATGCAATGTGGAAAAGTTCAAGGGGAGCAAATACTTCTGCAAGGAAGTGTAAATAATTGTTGCGTTCTTGAAAGAATTTGATTCACTCCCTGTCTTCGAGGCGTTATGTTTGAAGCAGAAAAGGGGAAAATGTAGTGGGGAATGAAGAGAAAAGAGCAGATGGAGAAAGAAAGTTGCCTGACAATATCTAACTGAATGGGCTCTGAATTTACCTTTGTGAATGTTTATTATGCCAGCTGTGCTGGAACCGGCATACTGACAAGCGTACACATTCACATATCCACACATTCGTCTGCACGCACACACACACGTTCCTCAAAAGAGACCCATGAATACAAACCCACACATACACACACTTATATTTAATTCTGTTTTATCTTTTTCCACCACTAGACTTTTGATATGCATGCAGAAAATAAGTAAACAAACAGAGAAACTGCTCTTAAAGTAAGTCTTCATAAAAAATACCTCAGACAACATACACCTCAACCAACAGGGGAAGGAAGGAGCAAAACAGGGACATATTCATGTAGCATCAGGAGAAGAACTGTAGACAGCTCTGAGATGGAGAAGAAAAGGACATACATATGTGAGTGTTTTTCTTTCCAGCACAACATAAAGAACAGTCCAGGGCAAAGAAATATCAGAGATCTGCAGAGCGTGTGCTAATACTTTTTATTGCTCTATACAGGAACAATCCGAGTGAATCACAAAACAGAGATAACAAGACTTAAGGAAATGTGGCAACTTATATAACTGCTGTGTAGGCTTTGTTTCCTCTAAGAGGATTGTGGACAGACTGCGGAAGGTCAGGGAGGCTTTAGATGTCATATATGTGTGGCATCCTGGGAAAACCTTCATTTGGTCAGATTTTCTACTGTATACAAGTAATATGCGATGATGGGCAGAAATAATGTGTGTAAATGTAGTAGGTCGTTTATGAAGGAAACTTTTTTAATCAAGGGCTCATAGTCAGAAGTGCAAATGGGGGATAGACCATAATCGTAAACAGTAACACAGGCGTAGGCTGGATTTAGAGAACACAGAATGTACAGAATACAAAAAAAAGAATAAGAGAGAAATAGTGTGGTATAAATAGACAGACTAGTTAAAGATATCACAAAACAGGTGAACACAGTAGGTTAGCAAACCAATTATAGGTGGAGAAAGGGCTAGAACCAAAAAAAAAAGGCAAAGGATGAATGAAACCCTAAATATAATGGCATAAACGTAGCAATCAGTGCACGTTAAACCTAAATAAAATCATTTCCACCTCATTTCATCTCTACTTAAAGTTTTTCCTGATTTTAGCTGCAGCAGAATCCAGTGGATTTTCCCAAACCACCATACATTTATTAAAGAGTTGCTCAGCTCTTGCTCTTGTTGGTAATCATGAGCCCAGCAATGGTAGCTACCAATATTATATGTTCATTTTCCCCATGCATATTGCTGTATAAAAGAGTGAGGCAGAAGTAAAAGTATTGGATTCTATATGTTGCTCTGGAAACTTTGTCATCTCGGGTGCAATTTCTACTACCTCTAAATATTCCTCCCCCTAATCACCTTCAGATGGTCTTATAAACTTAGCTTACAATGCCAATAATCACTACACCCACATTTACCTTCCTGCATTATAATTTTATACAGAGGTTGTGTGGGATGGAGAGAGGAGAGGAGAGGAGAGGAGAGGAGAGGAGAGGAGAGGAGAGGAGAGGAGAGGAGAGGAGAGGAGAGGAGTGGAGTGGAGCGATAGCGAGGGATAGTACTATATGCAAGGGGACTTTATAAGAAGGTCGAGGAAAGTGTGTGGCTGCATCAATTTAGATATGGAAAGGAAGAGTGTGTGTGGGTGTGTAGGTCCTCTTAATGAATTTTACTTATAGTCATACTTATAATTATACTTATGTAAATCAATGGTATATTCATTTAGTCTTATTAATTCTGGTAAACAATTCTACTGTGTGATGCTTAGCAAATTAATTACTTACTCAATTTACTTCATAGCTACATGACAAATTGGAGCAGTGGTGTAGTCAGAAGTCAGAAGTAATTACTCCATATTACGATGATGCTCTCACTGCTTGCTCGCTAAAAAGAGAAAGGTTCGGTTCATTTGTTCAAGAACGGGTTATCAGAAGTAGTAGCAGTAATTCAACTAGTTTCGCAGGAGGCTAAAGATAGCATGTGTGCATGTGTTTTTGTTTCTGTTTTCAGCATTGAATTTCTTTGTTGTGTCACACTCCACAGTGGTGCTTAATGGTATCTATTAAAGTAGACACTCAGGGCTTTGAGGATTTGTAGTTTTTGCTAAGTATTTCTGTTTTTAGAAAAGTTCCAAAAGAACAAACGCTTAGTTTTTTTCACGCAAGTGAAAGTAAATGATGATATAAAACCAATTTCTGTTCTGTGAAATGCCCCAAGTGCTTGTTCATAAGCTTTATAATTTGAAGGCGTTATCTTCAACCACTATCCAAACAATGTCTCGCACTGAAAGCCAAGTGACCTGACTAATCTTCTATCAGACTTGCAGCATTAAAGTAATTCGTATGTTTATTCTGATTGAAAATGTCTGATAAGTAGAAAAAAAGGTAAAAAAGGATTCAAAATAGAGAAATTGTACAGAGATAGTTTTGCTACAGTTAGCACAGGCTTAAAAAATCTGTTAAAAGTGGAAAAACACTGGCTGGACTTTAACCGATCCTCACATGTCCAGTTTTGGAGTCCCAGTTCAGATGGCAGGACAGGAGTGGTACCCGATGTGGCTTTCTGCACTTGTAGCCCATCCTGCTACAAAGTTCAACATATTCTACATTCTGAGATTCTTTTCAGCTCAGCACATGTGTATAGAGTTGCTGTTTGAGTGACTGTAGACTTCCTGTTAGCAAACTACTCTGGTCCTGCTCCTCTGACTGCTCTCTGTAAGTGTAAGGTTACAGAAGGTTATTTCACATCAAGAGAATCACTCAGGTAATTTATCGAACCCATAAAATTAAATTACTCGTCTGATGATTTTGTGTAAGAGGAAGGAAACAAGTCCCTCAGATAGGGATACTTTTTATATTTATATAATTCGGTTGCTAGTTTGGTTTTGGGGTAGTGCTTTTCAGTTTGTGGGGATATTTTCAGCTTTTTAGCTTGTGGGGATATAATAGACATGTAATGAATTGCGTCCAGAGAAACTTAGGAAAAGGAGCAAGAAAGCGTTCTAGTGAAATATTCAATGCCTGGTCAATGCAGTTGTTTTTTACATTTTCACAAGAAGTCATAATGCTATTAGCATACATCTTTTTTTTCCCCCTGAGGTGCTTTGTTTAGCTGGACAGTTGGCAAAGAGCCAGCGCTTTCAACTTGGTCTTGTGACATGAAGTAAAATTGGCTGCAAGGAAATGTAGTTTATATAAAGGCAGGGAGCCTTAGCTTTAACAAATCAACAATTTTTTTTATTTGTTTGGTTAATTTAATATTAATTGTTAATGTTAACACATCCTCAGCATTATGGTACTGGGACTTACACTGAGCTACAAAAATCAGCGGTCAATTTTACTGTAATTTTAACCAAAATCAGTATCATAAAAAACTAAAGTCACTGTAATGTGAACTTGAATGCAGATCACAGTCCAGAGACTTCTGTGCCGGTCCCAAGCCCGGATAAATAGAGAGGGTTGCATCAGGAAGGGCATCCAGCATAAAACATCAAATTTAACCATGCGAATCGTCAGTACTTTGAATTTCATACCGGATCGGTCGAGGCCTGGGTTAACAATGACAGCCATCGGCGCCGTTGACCTACAGGGTGCCGGTAGAAATTGGGCTACTGTTGGTCGAAGAAGTAGAGGAGGGAGGAGAGTGCACAGACAGAGAGAGAAGAGGAAAGGTAAGAGTGTAGGACTGAGAATAGGAACTCTGAAAGTTGGTACTATGACAGGGAAAGGTAGAGAGCTGGCTGATATGATGGAGAGAAGCAAGGTGGATATACTGTGTGTACAGGAGACCAGGTGGAAGGGTAGCAAGGCTCCTAGTATAGGAGCAGGATTCAAGCTGTTTTATTATGGTGTGGATAGTAAGAGAAATGGGGTATGTGTGGTCCTGAAGGAGGAGTTTGTGAGGAATGTTCTGGAGGTGAAGAGAGTGTCAGACAGGGTGATGAGTCTGAAGTTAGAGATTGAAGGGGTGATGTTGAATGTTGTTAGTGGTTATGCCCCACAGGTAGGTTGTGAATTAGAGGAGAAAGAGAGATTCTGGAGTGAATTAGATGAGGTGATGGAGAGTATTCCCACGGGTGAGAGAGTGGTGATAGGAGCGGATTTTAATGGACATGTTGGTGAAGGGAACAGAGGTGATGAGGAGGTGATGGGCAAGTTTGGAGTTAAGGAAAGGAACCTTGAAGGACAGATGGTAGTGGACTTTGCTAAGAGGATGGACATGGCTGTGGTTAACACTTATTTTCAGAAGAGGGAGGAGCATAGAGTGAATTACAAGAGTGGAGGTAAGAACACACAGGTAGACTACATCCTATGTAGAAGAGGCAATCTGAAAGAGATTAGTGACTGTAAAGTAGTAGTGGGAGAGAGTGTAGCCAGACAGCATAGGATGGTGGTGTGTAGGATGACTTTGGTAGTCTGTAAGAAGAAGAGGTCAGAGATAGAGAAGAAAACCAAGTGGTGGAAGCTGAAAAAGGAGGAATGTTGTGAGGAATTTAGACAGAAGTTGAGGGAGGCTCTGGGTGATCAGGTAGTGCTGCCAGATGACTGGGAAACTACAGCAGAAGTGATCAGGGAGACAGGGAGAAAGGTGCTGGCTGTGTCATCTGGAAGGAGGAAAGAAGATAAGGAGACTTGGTGGTGGGATGAGGAAGTTCAGGATAGTATCCAGAGGAAGAGGTTAGCCAAGAAGAAGTGGGACATGGACAGGACTGAAGAGAAAAGACAGGAATACAAGGAGTTACAGCGCAGAGTGAAGTGGCAGGTGTCTAAGGCCAAGCAGAAGGCATATGACGAGTTGTACACTAGGTTAGACACTAGAGAAGGACAGAAGGACTTGTACAGGTTAGCTAAGCAGAGGGATAGAGATGGGAAGGATGTGCAGCAAGTTAGAGTTATTAAGGATAGAGATGGAAGGGTGCTTTCAAGTGAGGAGAGTGTACAGAGGAGATGGAAGAGCTGATGAATGAGGAAAATGAGAGGGAAAAAAGAGTAGAAGGGGTGAACTCTGTGGAACAGAAAGTAGATAAGATTAGAAAGGATGAAGTCAGGAAGGCTTTGAAGAGGATGAAAAGTGGAAAGGCAGTTGGTCCTGATGACATCCCGGTGGAGGTCTGGAAGTGTCTAGGAGAAGCAGCAGTGGAATTTTTAACTAGTTTGTTTAACAGTGTTTTAGAGAGTGAGAAGATGCCTGAGAAAAGGAGAAGAAGTGTATTAGTGTCAATCTTTAAGAATAAGGGTGCAGAGTTGCAGCAACCATAGGGGGATAAAGTTGATGAGCCATACAATGAAGCTATGGGAAAGAGTAGTGGAAGGTAGGTTAAGGAAGGTAGTGGAAGTTTGTGAGCAGCAGTATGGCTTCATGCCCAGAAAGAGCACAACAGATGCAATTTTTGCTCTGAGAATTTTGATGGAGAAGTATAGGGATGGTCAGGTGGAGTTGCACTGTGTGTTTGTAGACTTGGAGAAAGCGTATGACAGGGTGCCAAGAGAAGAGCTGTGGTACTATATGAGGAAATCAGGAGTAGCAGAGAAGTATGTCAGAGTGGTGCAGGACATGTATGAGAGGAGCAGGACAGTGGTGAGGTGTGCTGTAGGTCAGACAGAGGAGTTCAAAGTGGAGGTGGGACTGCATCAGGGATCGGCTCTGAGCCCCTTCCTGTTTGCTATGGTAATGGACTAGTTGTCAGAGGAGGTCAGACAGGAGTCTCCTTGGACAATGATGTTTGCAGATGACATTGTGATCTGTAGTGAGAGCAGGGAGCAGGTGGAGGAAAACCTGGAGAGGTGGAGGTTTGTGCTGGAGAGAAAAGGAATGAAAGTCAGTCGTAGTAAGACTGAGTACATGTGTGTGAATGAAAGGGAGGGAAGTGGAACAGTAAGATTACAGGGTGAAGAGGTGAAGAAGGTACAGGAGTTTAAGTACTTGGGATCAACAGTCCAGAGTAATGGAGAGTGTGGGAAAGAGGTAAAGAAGCGAGTGCAGGCAGGTTGGAATGGGTGGAGAAAGGTGTCGGGAGTTCTGTGTGATAGGAAAATATCAGCGAGAATCAAGGGGAAGGTGTACAGGACAGTGTTGAGACCGGCCATGCTGTATGGTTTAGAGACAGTGTCACTGAGGAAGAGACAGGAGTCAGAGCTAGAGGTAGCAGAGCTGAAGATGTTGAGGTTCTCTTTGGGAGTGACAAGATTGGACAGGATTAGGAACGAGTACATCAGAGGGACAGCTCATGTTGGATGCTTGGGGGACAAAGTTAGGGAGGCCAGATTAAGATGGTTTGGACATGTTCAGAGGAGGGAGAGTGAGTATATTGGTAGGAGAATGTTGGACATGGAGCTGCCAGGCAGGAGGCAAAGAGAAAGGCCAAAGAGGAGGTATATGGATGGAATAAATGAGGATATGAAGCTAGTGGGTGCAAGTGTTGAGGATGCGGAAGATAGGGATAGGTGGAGAGAGATGATTCGCTGTGAAGACCCCTGAAGGGAAAAGCCGAAAGAAGAAGAAGAAGAAGACTGTAATGTCAACTTGATTTTAAAATGAAAATAAGTAATGTATATCTTTAACGTTATCTGTATGAAGGCAAAAATATTTGTAAATATTTATGAACAATTTTATTGTAGTTCTGAAAAGCCTATGTAGGTGACACATAACCTTACAAATATTGCCTTGTATATAAATGTTTTGACTCTACATATCAGAGGTTTAAGACTTTGAGACTTAAGAAATTGTGACTTAACAATGTTTTATTGCCTAATCTTATCAACAGAAAACATCTTTGCTGTCATCAGGAGATATATTTTAGATATTTTTTAATCCTGAAAATGGCCAAACTTTTTCTCCGGTTGGGAGAGATTCTCTCTACTTCGTCAATAATAATGAAAAAAAAAAAACTAGCAAATCACGAGAGTCTGTGAGCTCATGTATGCGGAAGAGGGCTGATAACACTTTCCTCCAAGTTGAATGCAGAGCAGAAATAAAAGGAGTGTCTGAGAAGAACTTCTGTTGGAAATCCAGTACAGTAGCTGCCAGACATATTTCTCCAGAAAGAAGTGTCTGTCCTTCTGAATGCTCTGGAGAACAATTATCCAGCTCAATTTGTGTAGACTGCATTTTATTAAAATGAGAAAGAAGGAGAGACAGAGGGACCTCTTCAGCGAAGCATGGTGCATTATCGTTCCCCATTTGCCGGTTCAATAAGAGCCCTGGTGTCCTACTCATGAGGGATATTGTTTCATTTGTTATTGCCTCATTCGTTGCTCCGGCATATGCCTGCCTGACATTAAACGCACTTCTATTTTTTTTCCCAGGAAGCTAAATTAAAGTAGGATCTTAAAGAGAAATGGGTAAAAATCGAATGCTTGGATGATGAAGCGTGCGCTGAGGCCTTGAAGTCCGCCAGGCCTTGAAGACGTGTTCATTTCAGCCACGCACAGCGTGACAGAAACATCGAAAATGGCCAGACGTGGAGGGGTTTTGAGAGTGCTCAAAGGTGAGAATATTAGAACTCAAGAAAGGCAGAAGAGAGACAGGAGAGATTGCTGTGATTATGTTCGAGTTGTTTGGCTTGATGGTGCAACACAAAGGCTCTATTCTTCCCAGCAGAGAGAGTGCACAGATTAAAGAAGAAAGAAGAGCAAAAATGGAAGAACAAGGACTGCTCTTTTTCTCTGAGTATCTCTTTCTTGTTTTTTTTTTTCTCCCCCCCTGCCCTCTTTCTCTTGTTTGTGTCATTGCTATTTGTGCAAGGATCGCAATCAGGCTAGCAAACAACAGCGTACACACAAATACGTTCTGCCATGGTTTCACAATACCTGAACTGCCAGAAGAGAAGGGAGATCTTGACACAAACAACTAATCTCATCTCTGACTCTGTTATCCCTTTGTGACTTATCCTTCTGTCCCGCTCCTGTTTTATGTGCCGTTTAAGGCAGGGAGGTGTTTGTGTATGTGCGTGCCTGGTGTTTGCTTAAGGCGCATTGGTGATGTTTGGTACGCTATCTGGTGAGCTTGTGCAGTGTAAACAACATAGCAGGGACGTGAGGAGAATGTACGTGAGGGGGTACAGACAGGTGTTCTTCCTTTAGTGACATGAAGCCTAGTCTCTTTAGAAGTAGAATCTAGAAGTAATATGTTTAATATCGGTGGTTCCTAAATTGTCATTTTTACATGATTTCAATGGGATGAGTCCAAACAACTTGCAATATACACTATATTGACAAAAGTTTTGGGACGTCTGCCTGAACCTTAATGAAGTTGCTTTCGGCTGCTCCCTGTTCGGGGTCGCCACAGCGGACCAACTGGTCCGCACATCAACTTGGCAAATGTTTTACGCCGGATGCCCTTCCTGCCGCAACCCTCCCATTTTTTCCGGGCTTGGGACCGGCACTGCATCCAGTGGCTGGGGTTGAGGCATTGGCTGGAATCGAACCCGGGCCTTTCGCATGATAGGCGAGAAACCTACCACTGAGCCACCAATGCCTCTTGCCTGAACCTGAATCCCATTATTAATCCGCAGGGTTTAATATGGAGTCACCCCGCCCTTTGCAGCTAGCCTGAGAGCAACCCATTCTTTCACAAATGTTTGTAGAAGCAGTCTGCATGCCTAGGTGCTTGATTTTATACATCTGTGGCCATGGAAGTGGAAACACCTGTATTCAATGATTTAGAGGGGTGTCCCAAAACCTTTGGCAATATAGTGTACTTAGAACTCTAGTTAGAGGGACTGCTGTAAATAATAAAAATCATTGTTTTATTACCAAATAAACAACTAAGCATGAACTAAGAATATCTGTACAACCTTTAAAAAGTCTCTATTTGTCTCCTTAGAAGACTTTTTACATAACATTCCAAACATGTTGTATGATGGTATCTCTTTGAGACCATGATCTTAAAAATGCAGAAAATTTCTCAGAAATGTTTTTGTCTAAGCTAAAAAATGATAGTGTGTGTAAATACTTTTAAGAGCAGGAGGGTGCTGGATAAATGGTTGAAGGTACCACTGCAGGTATAACTCGGTTGTTGAAGATACTTGAAAAATTTACTTGCAAGAAAGAACTATCTTAAAAGATTTGTAGGTGTGTCCTTAAAGGAGTTTGTGCAACTTTTATTACAAGACAAAGAAAGTATTCTATGGAAAGTATCCATCACTGACAACATGAGAAATCTGTTCAACGCTGATCTATTGCAGAAAAAAAAAAAACATGCTTAATTTCATTTCCTTTCTCCACGATAAAGAACACCCCTCCCTTCCTCAAGGATGAGCTTTTGTTTCTGATGCATAACGGCAATTCATTATGTCAAGCCAGTCACATGAAAATGCGGGAGGAGACAATGATCAGTGCAATAATAATAAATAATGCAATCCCGACGCTCACATAATTCAGCCTCATTCAGGGATGAGCAAAAACTACAGCTCACTATAAACACTTCAATTTAATTAGATTTAATTCATTCAGCTGGTTTGGGGTGGGTGGTGGGAGAGAACATGAGATTATAGCGTGGCTGTTGGTTGAACAATATGAAGAATTACTCATGAGTGAAAGCTGATCAAATCAATAACGGTTGAATGGGGTACATTAGAAATCAGGCGAGTGGAAAAACAGTTTCTTTCAAAGGTGGTCCTGGGGATCTCTTCTGTTACCGAGTTCTAGTGAGAATTCTGCTTAAAGGTCTCCAGAGAAACAAAATGAAGAACCTTTTTAAGACTGATGAATATTATTTATCTTTTTAAATACCCAGTAAACCTCTAATCATGACCTAAAAACATATGTACAATTTAAAAAAAAATGTCTCTAGGGTTCTTGGGTTCGTTTCCTTGGAATAGCTTTTATATACACTATGTTGTAAGATAGTATCCCTCTGATACCATGAAAAATCTGCTGAATACTGAACCAGTGGAGGAGGAAAGAAGAAAATAAACCTTAAAGGCTCCCCCAGAGGAACAAAATGAGGAATTTTTGGGTGCTAGATAAACTGCACGCTGGGATTTAAAAGTACCCTAGATAATTCATTTAAAACCCTGAAAATATGTCTATTAATAAAGTGTTTAACGGATTTAATTGACCTACATATGCTACATTCTTCGAAAAAAAATTACTTTTTGTCCCTCTGGGAGGACCAATAAGGATTCTAATATTCTTTATTTCATTTTCTCAACAAATACAGCTTCAGTAATGGTTCTTGCCAGGACTTTCTAAATACGATTAACTTGGGATTTTTTCTGATATGGAAACCCGCTCTAGGAACATGTCTGTCTTGATGTTTTTCTGATAGATCTAGGAACATCACTCTTAGAGAGATGTCAGCGATAGATTGTATGATTCCTTGCTTTGTCCATCTGGGAGATGAGATGGACTAAGGGATTAAGAGTTCTATGTACAACATAGAAGTGGTTTTCTATCTGAGAGGATTCCAAGTAGAGTTTGTTTATAAAACTAAGAACACCAAACCATCCAAAGAACCCTTGCGAGCCTTGAGAGAGTACACCTTGACCTTCATTACAAATGACAGGATCTAGTAGTAATGGATAAGCATGTGATTGAAGAGTGGGAGTTCCCAGGACTACTAGAGAACCACTGCTAGGTTCTTGAAGAAGTCTCTTATGTGACAGTCGCTTGGACTGTGTCCACTATTAATTGTTAACAGATTTGGATCAAAAAACATTCCAAATTTTTAAAAGCTGGATCGTTGTTAGAGAAGAACTTCACATAACTCCTTTGTATGTAAAGGTCATTGGTATGAACATCAGGAAACATCTAATGAATCTTGTAACCTCCATAGTGTTTTCCAAGGCATCATTACTAACCTTGTTTAACACATTCAGAATAGAGCACTGGAAATTTCAAATATGGAATTACTATCTTGATCTTTTAGCTTCATACCATCTAATGTGTACCAAAAAAACAGGCCATGAACGTAGTTCTAAACGCTTCCTGGTGACATATAATCAAAATACCAGTATTAAAAGATTCTGAGTTACAAAGTTACAAAGTTCTGAGTTCTAGTCAAAGATCTAGACAAAGAGCAAACTTTGATATGAAGGGCAAACCTGAGAACTGTTCGTCTGGAGTTTATAATTGAGAGCTTTGGATTATACAAATGTTTCCAGTGACTCATATTCACAGTGAGTCATCAAGCCAACCAGTATCACCTTAATCAACCATAACTGAGATCTTGTATTTTCAGTAAGAGGAAAAATCTTATTACACAAAACTGCCTTGAAGCTGATACTTGGAATTACTCACGAAAAAAAAAAAGTTCCCGGAATCTCCTGTTCTTGCTAAATTGGTATACTTGGAATAGTCTCTAATTGTTGGGACATAAAAGAACAAGAATTTTTTTCTCTACTACATTCCATGCTACATGCTACTGCATTCATAGCTTGTTAGAAGATATACCTTCACTCTTTCAGCTGTTTTTAGTCTTTGCAGGTCATTTATTCCAATATGTAAACAACAAATAATTGGATTTAAGGTCAGTCATGATACCATAATGCAGAGTTTCTACTTTGAAGGTATAATTTCTTATTTATAATAAGTATAGATACTCTGCCACTTTGGGAACCACTGCCATAAGGTTATGCTAAGGTACTAAAGACAAAACCAGCAATTGATTTGCCAATTTTTATTCAAATTTAATCACATTACTTCACAATCATTTTAATACCAGGAGTCCATGATGCGCCTCATGCTCATGAACCTCATGCCACCGTAATCCCTGAAGTTCCTGTACTCTCCAGGCCTGAAGTACCACATCCTGCCTCTGTAGTGGGGATGCTCATACATGAGCCAGTGGCCGTCCATCACGTGGCAGGACATGCAGCCGTTGGACCAGTGGTAGCGATCCATGAAGGAATCACAGTCATCCATCACCTCGTTCATCTGACCCATGAAGTTGTCCCTCTCGTAGATCCTCATTCTGTAGGATCCTCTGTACTGTTTGGGGAAATATCAAATATAGATCTTAATTTTGTGGCAAACATGTTCCAAATGGAATTGCACATGTAATACCCTACCATGGGGATCATGCGGCAAGACCGGATGCAGTTGTTGCCCCAGCCCCACATGTTCATGTAGTCAGCGTACTCGCCCCTCCTCATGAAGTACTGGTTTCCCATGTAGTTGGTGCGATCGTAGACCATCCAGCAGCCACTCTCCACTCTGCAGGAGTGGCAGCGGCTCATGTAAGAGTGCAAATCGGCACAATCACCGCTGCACTCCCAGGAGCGCCCCATGAAGTTCCTGTCCTCATAGAAGATAACCTGGAGGTTTGTTAGAAAATGAATATCACCATCAGGTATAATTCAAGATTTTTTTTACACCAACATTATCTTTGCATATTCTTACCCTGCCCATAGTGGTGATGGTTGGTTTGGTGGGGTTTGATTCAAGCTGTTTCCAACTGGCCAACTGCTTTCCTGCTGCCTGGTTTAACCCATGCATTTATACCTGGGCCAGGACTAAAGAATGAGTCCCTCCTATTGTGAAAACTCCTGACCAAGCAACATAGCACAGAGGCCCATACAGAGCTGAAGAGCTTTATCATGAGTTGCACGTTTTCTCCAGAAGACTTTAGAATTGGTCTCAATTATGGCTTTTCTTTGCATCCCATGATCATGGTAGAAGTGTTTTTTGTTCCTATTGATAGAGCATGATATAGTTGACATAGCACAATTTTATCTATCTTTTATATATGTATATCTAGATATAAACAGTCATGTGAAAAAAAAAGGACACCTCATTGAATATTCAGTTCTTTATTAAGAATGGTCAACATGTCAATTTCTGATTTTGTTTTAATTTGTACCTGTAGATGAAAGTGATGTAATTGCATGTAAACAACAAAATATCACTTTGTTTTCACTTATTAAACAAAATAAATCAACAAAAATGAGTATTTCACCTGAGGAAAAAGTTAGGACACCCTATGTCCTAATAGCTAATGTTTCCCCTATTGGCTGAAATAACCTCAATGAGACATTTCTTGTAGCCATCTACCAGTTTCTGACATCAACTGGAAAAAAGTTTCCCCACTCCTCAATGCAGAAGGATCTCAATAGGATTTAGATCTGGGCTTAGACTTGGCCATTCCAGAATTCTCCATTCTTTACTTTTCAGCCAGTCCTTGGTTGGATTTACTGCTATGTTTTGGGTCATTGTCATGTTGCAAGGTTCAGTTCCGCTTTAGCTTCAATTTTTTGGCAGATGGACTTACATGTTCCTCAAGCACCTTCTGATACAACGTAGAATTCATAATGGATTCTATGATGGTGAGCTGGCCAGGTCCTGCTGCAGCAAAGCATCCCTAAACCATAACACTTCCACCTCCATGTTTCATAGTTGGTATGAGGTTCATTTAGTGAAATGCTATATTTGGTTTACGCCAAACATGCCGTTATGGTGTCCAAATAATTCAATTTTAGACTCATCTGTCCGAAGCACATTATTCCAGAAGTCTTGGCCTTTGTCTCTGTATTCTTTGGGAAACTTCAGTCTTGCCCTCATGTTTTTTTAGACAGCAAAGATTTCCTTCTTGCACACCTCCCATAATAATTAAAGTGTGTAGTCTCTTTCTGATTGTAGATTCATGCACTTTGGCATAAACTGTATCAAAAGCTCACTGTAGGTCCAGTGATGATATTTTAGGGCTTATGAAGACGTCTTTAAGCACCTTGCGGTCTGCTCTTGGGGTGAATTTGCTTGGACGGCCTGACCTGGCAATGTTAGCAGTTGTTTTAAATGTTCTCCTCTAGTTCTTGTTCTCCATATGATTTTCTGGACAGTGGAATGGCTGATTACAAATTCTTATGAGATCTTTTTATATCCCTTACCAGACTCATAAGCATCAACAACCTTCTTTCTGAAGGCCTCAGAGAGCTCTTTGGATCTCACCATGGTGATACCTCTCACTTCAACAATTAAGAGCAAACTAAGCTAAATGTCTTTAAAGGTTTAAATAAGGCAAGCCTCCTTCAAAATGCTCTGGAACAATGTTCTAATAATTTGCACCTGATGTGATACACCTGTAGGTAAGTTTATCTATTTTAAGTACAAATAAATGTGGGGGTGTCCTTACTTTTTCCTCACGAGAATTTGGATTTTTTAAAATGACATTCATTCATTCATTCATTCATTGTCTGCCGCTTATCTGAACTATTCTCGGGTCACAGGGAGCCTGTGCCTATCTCAGGCGTCATTGGGCATCAAGGCAGGATACACCCTGGACAGAGTGCCAACCCATCGCAGGGCACACACACACACACACACACACTCTCTCATTCACTCACACACTATGGACAATTTAGAGATGCCAATCAACCTACAATGCATGTCTTTGGACCAGGGGAGGAAACCCCCGAGGCACGGGGAGAACATGCAAACTCCACACACACGGGGGAGGCAGGAATCGAACCCCCAACCCTGGAGGTGTGAGGCAAACGTGCTAACCACTAAGCCACCGTGCCCCCCTTAAAATGCCATTTTACAGAAGAAGTTGCTTTCGGCTGCTCCCTGTTCGGGGTCGCCACAGCGGACCGACTGGTCCGCACAACAACTTGGCACAGGTTTTACGCCGGATGCCCTTCCTGCCGCAACCCTCCCATTTTTCCGGGCTTGGGACCGGCACTGCAGTCAGTGGCTGGGGTTGAGGCATTGGCTGGGAATCGAACCCGGGCCTTCCGCATAATAGGCGAGCAACCTACCACTGAGCCACCAATGCCTCAAAATGCCATTTTACAGATAATTTAAAAATAGGCTTTTCTTTGGTTTTAGTTGTTTAGTTATATTACTTGAATCTTTCAATATTGTTAAAATGAAGATCAACTATGTTTAGCTATGTTAAAAAACACAGGCTTTCATGGGGTGTCCTAATTTTTTCACATGACTGTATATACTTTATTATTTATTTATTTATTTATTTATTTATTTATTTATTTATTTATTTATTTATTTATTTATTTATTTATTTATTTATTTATTCTTAATGACCTTTCCTAGAGCTTCCTTCAATAACCAGGTTGGTTATTTTATTTTATTTTATTTTTTTTATTTTTTTTTTTTAAGTGTAGTTGTCTGAAGACTTAAAGAACTGGATGGAAAAAGATTCTTTGTTCTGAGGAGATAAAAAACGAACTCTTCAAGCAGAAACTATAAGGGCTGCGTCTGTCAAAAAGCAGTTACTGTTCATCAAGTGGTTAATACCATCCCTGCAGTGAAGCATGGTGGCAGTAGCATGGTGATATCGGGCTACATCTCAGTGCCAGAGACTGGAAAACTCATCAGAATTGAGGGAAAGATGAATGAAGGTAAATACAAAGGTCGTTAAAGATCAACTACTCTGAAGGGCATATAACTTTACTCTCGAACAAAGATTATGATCAGAAATTTTGCTTTGAACCCCACAGATATTTTCTATAAAATAAAACTAAAGTTTTTATTGTCATTAAGAATTATTGTATAAATGGTTACAGACAAATCATTTTAATCCAATTTAAACTAAATACAATAAAGTGAATAGTTGCTATAGGGAATCTTTTTGTCTGTCTGTCCATTTGTCTGTCTCTCTGTTTGTTTGTATGTCTATCTGTCTGTTTGTCTGTCTGTCTGTTAGTTTGTCTGTCTGTCTGTCTGTCTGTCTATTTGTCAGTCTGTCTGTCTGTCTGTCTGAACACCAATTTTGTGATCTTTTTCACATTCTATGATCATTTGACTTGCTTCTTTGTCTATTCTAGATGTTCATCTGTCCTTGGTCTCATTTTACAAAAGGACAACAAGTTCATTTGTGAGTAGCGTAACCTCTGCTCTCATATATTCCTTTTACATTTTTTTTAACAGCATGCAACATCTATATGAGTAGAAGGAAATGCGTTTATGAATGCGTTTATGAATTGTACACTTTAAAAAATGTCCCTTTTATGAATATAATTCATTAGTCATTAAATCAGTGATTAGTTTATGGCTGTAAATAATCCAGTTTGACTTGGTATTCTTTTATAGTGGAGTTTCACGTTACCACTTTTGATGAGTGCCAGTGGAATAGATGAGACACCTGTTTTGAACAGGAAGTGGTGAAAATAAATAATAAACACATGCGTCCCTGTCTACTCATCTTTACAAATTTTGTTTCCATTGTATCCATCAATGTCAATTCGAAATTAGACTAAAAAAGATAAATCATTTTTTTAATCTATGAAAGTCTGTGAAAACGCTATGAATTGCCTTTAGCTGAATAATTTGCATAAATTCATGTGTCTGGATAAACCACAACCAAGGATCTGCAACAGAAGCTGTGATGACTTGTGAAAAAACTACATTCTGTGTGTGTGTGTATATCTGTGTGGCTAAATCAATAAAACCTGTTGTTTCTCATTTCTAACTGTTATAATTAAATTATATATAACACAGGAGGTTAAATCATGCCAAGCAGAAAAATGTGTTAGGAGACACGGTACTACCAAGACATCAATACTTATAGCACTGACTATGTCTGATGATATTAGCATCCTTAAAAAGGAAATCACTGCATACTTTTAAAAAGAAAACTTATTTGGAAAGATCGTTATGCTGAAAAATAGCTATTCGGTTGAAAAAAATGCTGTACTGCTCTACAGGAAAAAAAAATTATAGAACATTCTTTCATTTGTTTATATGCTGTAGATGTAAAAGGCTGAGTTGACTGTACAGGTGAGATGTCAGCCTCACTACCCCATTTCCCATAAGGCACAGCATGTCATTTCATAAACAGGAAGTAACCATTTAATTTGCTGTAACTTCATTCAAGCTTACTGTTAAACTGCATTTGCCTTCAATCTAGAGCCATCCTGTACACTCAAGTGCTAGTTATTTATTTGTTTATTGCAAAATCTCTCTTCAGCAGACCTTTTTTTTTTAGGATTTTGACCTTGTATTCATTTTCCCAGTGTAATCTTATTTAGTATCTTTTGCTAATCCTCTAACCTCTTTAGCTGTTTGGAATAATACCTTTCCTTTTTTTTTCCTTCCAGACCCTAGGACATTGCAATTGCTTTGTGAACACTATAGTTTAAACAGACATATAAAAGAAAAATAGTGAGACTTTGGATTTTAGAACAGGAATTGTTGTCCTATTTGCATGTATAGTATCTCAGTTTTTAAATACAAATTGAATAGATTAGGCGGATATCTGTGAAACTACAGCATGTAGCTAGCCAAAAACTTGATAAAAACATGACATTCATATGTGTGTGTGAGAGTAAAGTCCACTTAGCTAACATGGTTTTAAACATCTGAGTGTTATTACATTGTTAAACTGGCTCTAGGTGTGTAATCTGGATTTGTTTGGATTTATACATCATGCACTCATTTATCTGATTATAATAGAAGAAGTTGCTTTTGGCTGCTCCCTGTTCGGGGTCGCCACAGCAGACCAACTGGTCCGCACATCAACTTGGCACATGTTTTACACCGGATGCCCTTCCTGACGCAACCCTCCCAGTTTTTCCGGGCTTGGGACCAGCACTGCATCCAGTGGCTGGGGTTGAGGTATTGGCTGGGAATCGAACCCGGGCCTTCCGCATGATAGGCGAGAAACCTACCACTGAGCCACCAATGCCTCAATATTTATCTGATTATAATATAGATGATAATATCTGATTGCTTTCTCACATGTGAATGCAAGTAACAAACCTCTACTGAGGTGGACACTTTTGCATTGGTCTGAATCCGAGTGCGTTTGTTCCCGGTTCCTCTGCAGCATGTTCTGCAGCATTGTTCTGGTTTCAGACTTACTTGATTTTATCACACTCTGGTGCATTTGCATTTATCTCATGCCATCACAAATGCACATGGAGAAAACAAACATATTGCCTCACCCCTTTTTGGTTTCTTTCTTACTTTTTTTTCCACATCCCCACAGAAATGTGGGGATGTGAAAAAAAAGATAAAAACCCACAGCAATGTGGGGATGTGGTAGCTTAGTTGTTAAGGTGTTGGACTACTGCTCAGAAGGTTGTGAGTTCGAATCCCAAGTCCACCAAGCTGCCACTGCTGGGGCCCTGAGCAAGGCCATTAACCCTCAATTGCTTAGTTGTATAAAATGAGATAAGTCACTCTGGATAAGGGCATGTATCAAGTGCCAGAAATGTAAATGCAAGGTATCTCACCCCTGTTACATGTGATATATGTGTTGTAGAAACTAATGAAGTCATCATCAGCTCAGGTTGCTTTACTTCCTGAACAAGTGATTCATTCACAGAATGAATCAAATGCTGGAATTATCTTCTCATCATGGCACCTGTTAGTGGGTGGGATATATTAGGCAGCAAGTGAACATTTTGTCCTCAAAGTTGATGTGTTAGAAACAGGAAAAATGGGCAAGCGTAAGGATTTGAGCGAGTTTGACAAGGGCCAAATTGTGATGGCTAGACCACTGGATCAGAGCATCTCCAAAACTACAGCTCTTGTGGGGTGTTCCCGGTCTGCAGTGGTCAGTATCTATCAAAAGTGGTCCAAGGAAGGAACAGTGGTGAACTGGAGACAGGGCCATTGGCGGCCAAGACTCATTGATGCACGTGGGGAGTGAAGGCTGGCCCGTGTGATCCGATCCAACAGACGAGCTACTGTTGCTCAAATTGCTGAAGAAGTTAATGCTGGTTCTGATTAGGTGAAAGGTGTCAGAATACACAGTGCATGACGGGTCAGGGCAGGAAAAGGGGGACCAAGACAATATTAGGCAGGTGGTCATAATGTTATGCCTGGTCAGTGTATATCATAGAAAAGATGAAATATTTATTGAAAAACTGAAATGATATAACCTCTTGAATAAGGGGAGGGGTTTGGTTATCAATACTATAGATCATTTCTTCATTACAGAATGCTGGTGTTTTGAAAGAAAGAAAGAAAGAAAGAAAGAAAGAAAGAAAGAAAGAAAGAAAGAAAGAAAGAAAGAAAGAAAGAAAGAGAAAAATTCAAAATGATTCTAAAAAGAATCATTTAGCATTCACTCAAAGATTCAAAATGAGTCGATATAAAGAATCATTTTGGAGTTCCACATATTATATTAATTTGAGTATTTCTGCTTGAACATACTTTTTATTTAAATGTATTAAAGAAAATGTGTTTTCTTCCAATAATTTGTTTTTGTTTACTTAATAAAATGCTTTAAGTATGAACAAAAAAGCTAGTGGATGATCTTCAACGTAAAAGATTTCTTTGACTGTGAAGAAGAGAGTTCTATAACATACAGTATAACTGATGGAAGATCATTTATTTATTCTTTAATCGTGATAATAATGTTCAATAAACATATTTTAGGACATTTTGTGCATAAAATCTAATGTGCATCCAGGAATTATAAACTTTTGGTGAGGTTCCTTTGTAATATCCTTTTAATTAGGGTTGTGATTGAAAATGTAGAACTTCATGACAATGGAAACATCTAGAAACTTCAAAAAATAGAAAACAGTGATATTACAATATAATGATCTAGATATTGTTAAAAGAAAAAAGAAAAAAAAGAAAAATGTGAGTTTATTAAGGAATTTGGATTATATCAGGAAACAAGTTTTTAAAGCTTGTGTTTCCCATAAGATGAACAAATGAATGTGAAAAAGACAGAAATTTGAGATTAGGAAATCCCAAATTTGAGTTGTAACAAAATTCAAGTAACTCATCCAGCTTCTGTGTGATTGATTTGTCTTCAGTTCACACTTTAAGATAAAATACACCTATGTGTGTCTTTGTGTTTCAATGCATCAGAGACCAATTAATATGTGCACACAATTGTCCATGAACACATGTGCCGTTGGCTTTCTTCGAAAATTTCAGCAATGCCGACTCAAAGAAATGTCAGAGGCAGGAGGGAAAAACATGTAAAAGGGCTGATTTGGCAAATGACTTAAGCTCAAGTGCCAAGACTCAGCTATCACTGTGTACGCATCTGCAGTACTGTGACACTGATATGAGTTAATACAGTATAATGAGGAAGACTATGGAGAAGCCAAGTTTGAGACCAGGAATAAGTGAGGAAATTTGGAACATAGCTTGTTTACCATTTTTTTTCTATGTGATTTATTGGTAACACTGTTGTCAGGTTGGTAATACCTGCTTACAGCAAGCTAGTAATTATTTACAAATGAAACTGTTATTTAAGAAATTTCTTGATTTCCTGAGTTGACTTATAATAATAATATTATATATATATAAATGAGCATTCTGTCCATGGTAAACACTCACTCACCCAACTGTGTGACCTGATCTGTTCCGAACTCGAGACTCAAGACATACACGTCTACAACTCCACCCATATTATAACTGTTTACATGCTGCTTTTGCTGTTTTGCACGCATTTCAAGCTGCCACCAACTGCTGCTATACAGAAGTGTATATGTGTACAAGAATGCTCTTGTACATTTCTTTACAATTGTACTGTTTTGCACATTGCACTGCTTATACAGTGCATTATACAGTGCAGAATGTATACTGGTTTGCACCAGGTTGCACACTTTGCACTTTATGTAGCTAGGACAACTTACTTTCTGTCTTGAGCTCTGTGTTGTTTTGTAGTTGTTGTTATATGTAGCACCATCGTCCTGGAGAAATGTTGTCTCATTTCACTGTGTAGTGCATCAGTTATATACAGTTGAAATGACAATAAAAACTTTTTGACTTGACATGACTTGACTTGACTTGACTGAATGTGTATGATGGTGTGGTTAAAGTCATGTCTGTGACAGACCTTCTGTCAGCATTTGCCAGCGCTTTTAAAGCTGCCTAACTGACATTATAACAGTGGCTAAGACTACTAACTGCTGCCTTGTTTCTTCTTGTTGTAATTATTATTATTATTATTATTATTATTATTATTATTATTATTATTATTGTTATTATTATTATTATTATTATTATTATTATTATTATTATTATTATTATTATTATATTATTATTATTATTATATTTCTAGATTTGCACGCTAGTTTGTTTACAAAGAAAGTAACAAGCTGGTGTTATCTGCAGATAAATTAATAAATATTTATCTAACATCATCAATCTCAAGTATTATATTTCCATTCCTTTGAGTCCATAGCGTGTTATAGCAATCTGGATCATTCTTAAACAGTGTTTTAGCTAGGAGCAAAGGAAAGCAATAATGACGTCACGTCGCATTTACATAGCGCGCAGAAAGCAAGCTCGCCTATCAGAGCGCAGCTTGGGTCAGGGGCGGGGTTTTTGTATTCGCGGGGGCGGGGTTGTTCCGGCGCTGTGGGCGGTGTTCCCCCACCCCCCTTTCGCGGTGCTGAAGCTGCCTACAGATCCGCTCCGGGGATGCAGGTGATACAGCCGGACTAGGACCGCTCTCATGTGCTGTGTGGAGAAACAGAAAACTGCATTCTGCTCTGCGCATTAGTGGATACGAGGCGATCTGGTGGAGGAATTTGTTTTTGAGCGTACTTTTCTTTTTTTTTCTTTTGCAGAGGAATCAGAAGAGGACACGGAAAGCCGTTTTGAAGGTAAAAGAAAATGCTGTGACTCTTGCATAGGGATGGAAAGCATTCCGCGGTTCCGGTCAGTTTTGTCTTTAAAACTGGGTATGCATCTGTAAAGAAATGGCTTTGCAGTGGCAATGGACAGTTCGTCTATCCTTTCTAAAGGAAAGATGCTGATGCTCATGTGATGCTCGGGTTAATATTGTCCATAAACATTCTTAACCCACATAATATGAAACATCTTGCAGTCTTTTCCCTAGCTTGGAGACCACGCTGGTTTGTTTTGCATGTTTACAGATATTTCATATACAGGCTTATTGAGATTTATCTCTCTTCCTGCACACTTATAATAAGTGCTTCGGGTCTAGGAATTATATTTAATGAGGCGGCATATGGGTAGAAAGGAAGGAGAAAAGGATCAAATAAAGAGAGGAGAAAGAACAGAGTCACACCGTGCCGTAAAATGCATGTTTGTTTTTTGTTTTTTTTTATTGTACCCTGAATAATAAAGTAGCTTCTGCAACATTGCTTATTTGTTGGTTTGAGATAACAAAAATACGCATTTGGGTGATGTTTGCACGGCGTGCGTCTTCTCTTAAATACATGGGGAAACATTTATCTGTTTGAATTTGGTGCATTGTGGCGAAATCTATACTTGCAAGGGAATTTAAACTACAGAAGTGACTGACATGGCTTGTGCGAACTGTGCAATGGCTTAAAGTCAGGTAATAAATGATGCTTTTCATATTTTCTTGTATTGGAATATAGGTGTGCATGAGAGAGAGAGAGAGAGAGAGAGAGAGAGAGAGAGAGAGAGAGGCGCAGATAGTCTGATTTATTCTGTTATTTAGTTTCTAAAGGAGGCTTTATGTGATCAAACTCATCTCATGAGCTGACCACTACGAATCAGAAGAAAAATGAATGCACAGACTGCCATGCTACAGTTTTATGCAGACGTGCTTTCTAGACCTCAGTGTGGATGTGGATGCATGGGTGCGTGCTTTTTGCCTGTTGGATGCTCAGTGCTCAAATAAGAGGTAAACTCTTATTTTTACGCATGTCATATATATATATATATATATATATATATATATATATATATATATATATATATATATATATATATAGTACTCGATATCGTTACTCAAGATGAAGGACACACACACACACACACACACACACACAAAGAGAAAGAAATGAAGGGGGAAATGGTGTGCGTCGTGACGCCGCGCCGTTTGCGCGTCTTTGGAGCGAACAGGGCGGGTGCACATTGTGAAAAATCACTCCCAGAGTTCATATCAAGTCTAGCTGAACATAAACAAAGCCTTGAACTGTTAATTCAGTTCATTTAATTAAGATCTAATTCATAAATGAATATCTCAAATGGAGTGAGCAATGAGGCAAACTAATATTTCACAAGGACCGTTTCCGGTAGTTCTCTGTTCCATTGTAAAATAGTAATATGGTTAATTTCATTTTGCAATGAAAGTAAATTAGTATATGCAAATTAGTAGGATAAAAACAAATAGTGCCTTTAAAAGCCCATGTAGACTTATTTGTTAATATTTGTAGTAAAAGAGGCGTTTAAACTTTCACTCTGCATGACACTAATGGAACAGTGTGGTTTAATGAAACTGTTGTTTTTTCCTACGCACTCCTCTAAATCCGTCAAAGCATTCCCTTAGCTGTTAAAATTGTACATTAAATTAAGTTCATATTAATAATCAACTTAGTTATAGCTAGCTTTAGTGCTAGCTATGTTAATTTTAGCACAGTAGCTGAGTTAGCTGCCTTTCACAGGTAGCAAGAAAACAAACATGGCGTCGCTTTAATGTCAGTTTGATAGCAAAAAATTTAGGCTAGTTCAGGTACTACTGTAGAAACAGACGTGTATAACCAGTAAGTAGTCGAAACAATCGAAACAACAATCGTGTCAATAATGTTACAGCCTATTTTAGCCAATATATCTGGCCAAGCGTCTATTTAAACAGATCCTAAGTTTGGTAGCTAAATTTTGAACATCAGCGGATGAGATTTAGATCTTACTTTCATGTATTTTTTATTTAGCTAATAAGCCAGCAGCATAAAACAAATGAAAACAAAACATTTTAGCTGCCTAGATAGCTAAAATTGGTAGCTGGCTCTGATAGTGTATCTGTGTATGGGGCTGCGTTACTGAAGCAGATCGGTCATGGAGTGCCCATGATGATCCGTGTCTACTGCTGAAAGCAACTCAAATGGTCGTATGAGCATCAGGATTTGAAAAAGTGGCCTTGTCCGATAAATCATAGAGAATGTGGAGAAATGTGGATATGCTGGGTGTGTGTATGTTGCCTACCTGGGGTAGAAATGGCACAAAGATACATTATGGGATGAAGGTGAGCCAGCAGAGGCAGTATAATGCCCTGAGTAATATTCTGATAGGAAATCTTGGGTCCTGGCATTCATGTGAATGTGACTTGGACACATACCACCTACATAAACATTGTTGCAGACCAAGTACACCCCTTCATGGTAACATAATTCCCTACTGGCAGTGTCGTCTTTCAGCAGGATAATGCTTCCTGCCACAAAATTATTAAGGAATGGTTTGAGGAACATGACTGAGAGTTCAAGATGTTGACTATCTCCACATTCACCAGATCTCAGTCTGATTGCGCATCTGTGGGACAAACAAGTTTGATCCATGGAGGTTCCCACATTGCAACTTAGAGGATTTGAAGGATCTAATGCTAATGTCGTGGTGCCAGACACCACAGCATGCCTTCAGAGGTCTTGTGGAGCCCATGCTTTTGACGAGTCAGAGCTGTTTTGGTGGCACAAAGGGAACTGTTAACATATGTATTAATCAATATAATGGAAAAAAGTATGTAAACAAATATTTGATTGATGTAGATTTCACTCAATTCAAAACTTAGCCTGATAAACTATGGCTTAATTTAATCACTATTTCTGGTCAAATATAATACTTACACATTATATAGACCATTAAATATGAACAGTGTTTTTAAAACATATTTCTATACGCTGTAAATAGATACAATTTGCTAGTTTATCTGATTCATTTTTCTGCTTAAAGGCACAATGAAACATCATTATTGTAGTCCAGAAAAATTAAAGATTCAATTTATATTATTTACAGGTGTGTCCAGACTTGGAATACATTTTAAAGATATCTTTAATACAACAGATTTTTTGTGTCAAGTCCCAACAAATTTTCATCGAATTATGCCTTTCAACCTTCTGTCTACATGTTTTTCTGGCCCTGAAACTGGCTTAGCTTCCAAATGAGAAAGAGCTGCATATTTCCCTAAAAGGTGTCTCTTGAGACATACTCATAGATCATAGATCTATAGAGAACATAGATCCAACAGCTGATTTTAGATGATTTGGTTAAAGTCAAAGGCTTGTTAATGTTTTCATTGCAATTTACTTAACAAGCAGCAGTGGGCTGTAAATATTGCGAACAGCCCCATTAATCTTTTGAATAGTGTTAAATCTGAGCAAACTCTATCATTCTTTTGTATTAAGACATACAAATTGTTACTTCACCAGCGGGCATTTTGCAGTGGGGTGTTTTGAATCAGCAGCAGCACGACGTTCTCCCTCCAAAATGTCAAACGTTCTTTTAAACATGCTGAAAAAAGACTGATTTCATGGGGTTTGATGTTCAGAAAAGACTAATTCGTGTGGTGTATACAGATTGTAAGCGGCTCTCGTAAGCATGAAATGTTGAGATGAAATGGCAATGACACATCAATATCCACATTATAGGCTGCCATGAAGTGTTTCGAACGCTCCCCAAAGCTTTGCTTCAAAGTGAATTCCAATGACATTTTGAAACAAACACAACAGCAGCGACGCACAGCACACTTTCTACCCCATTTCCTAATGCTGAGCTATAGCTCACCTCCAGGCCGACAACTGTTTTGCTGTTTCACAGAAAAATTTCACAGAAATCTCTGAAGGATGTTTCCAAATCTGCTGATGTGCACCGAGATAACTTGTAATAAGTGCAAATTTCCCCCATTTGAATAATTGTTTGAGAACCTCTGTTGCAGCGACGGCTCACTACATGCTGTGAGTGGATTTTAAGGTCTTTCGTCTCCGCTTATCCTGAAATGCATTAAATTCTCACAGTGGCTCCGAATACTAATGAACGTTTGGGGCCGTGACTTTTTCTTCCAAATAATCGCTTTTCCTGTGCAGCATCTCATTTGTGGTATAGCCAGATTTTTTAAAGGCCTTTAGTCCCATCAGATGAAATGGCTTTTTGCTGGTTCAGGTGTCTGCCTGAAATACTAGATCGCAGCTCATGTAGCCGTATGAGTCATTTATAGTACACCTATAAGCCTACTGAGCTAATTTGACCGAGCAGATTAAATATTTGCGTGTCTGTGTGTACGCCACAACCTTTTCAGGAATAAGGTAACGAGACACTGGTAGATGAAGTTGATGTCCCTTGTATTGAATGCCGTTAGTCAGCAAGTTTCAGGTTGTGGATCGTGCTATTGCTTTGGCCTTAAAGAGACAGATGCTGCGATTATACTGTTCCGAAGCTGTACAGGTCACATGGCACATAGATTCCTCTAAGGGTTTTCCTTGTAAATGATGGAATGTTATACTAGTCTTCAAAAAGAAACAGATATAACCTGTATAATCAAATAATATATTTGATATTATCTAACTTTATTAGGGGTGTAATGCAACGCTAATGCTAATGCTGTTTTAGGAAGTGGACACAGAAACAAAGTGTTCATTAAACATTAACTTTTTGAGATCCTTTGTAAAGTGTAATTTAAACTCTGACCAAAATGCTAGACTTTCATTTAAATATGCATGTCCTGTGTGCTGAGAGCTCCATATCTGACCTCTCTTCATGCCTTTAACTCTAACATTAACATCTACGCCCATCACGGTGGCTTATTGGTTAGCATGTTCGTCTCACACCTCCAGCATCCTGGGTTCGAGTCTTGCTTCCGCTCAATGTGTGTGTGGAGTTTGCATGTTCTCCCCGTGCTTGGTGGGTTTCCTCCGGGTGCTCTGGTTTCCTCCCACAGTCCAAAGACATGCATCTAGGCTGATTGGAGTCTCTAAATTGTGTGATAGTGTGTGATTGTGTGAATGAATGAGTGTGTATGCCCTGCGATGGGTTGGCACTCCGTCCAGGGTGTATCCTGCCTTGATGCCCGATGACGCCTGAGATAGGCACAGGCTCCCCGTGACCTGATGTTAGATCGGATAAGTGGTATAGACAATGGAATTGGAATCTGCACCCATGCTAAGCAATCGGTTATGTCGAATTCAAGAACTGAGGCTTCTTCGTCAACGCCGTCTGTTTCCATCAGCATGGACCCAGGATAAACCAATTCCCACAGCATCGTCACTATGACTTTGACTTTGAACCCTAAGTCTCGTCTCACTATGGGATTCACATGACCTAGCCATGGCCCTGTTGCCCCAGACAGTAGAGGTGTGCCTCCTAAGATTAAAGTAGGAAAGCCAGGCTTCTAAGCTGACCGTAATCCTCCATTCTTCACAAAAGCAAGACTGTGCTTCATTATTTCTCTACTCTGTCTCAATTTTCATGGGTAAGAAAGAGCTTTACAGGAGGATTTTCCCCCTAAGTTATTCTCTGATATGTAGGCAGAATTCTAAAGTCAGTGCACGACCCACCCATCCTGTAATACTTCCTCCAATCTTTTGTGATTAGCCCAGTTTACTGTATATAACAGAGCTGACAGCAGATTGATAAGTAAGATCACTTCATAAGCACTTCATAAGAACCTGACATTGACATCCGTGCAGACCTATTTGACCAGTTGTTGACCATGTTGTATTGATATCAAGATTTCATACCATCTATGTCAAGTGAATAGCTGACTTAAGTGTTATGTCAGCATGACTCCTACGTAACTGCTTCATGACAACTGACATAAATCTACACAAACATTTATGCAGACTTATCTGATCAGTAATAAGCTGCCTTGAAGGCAGCATTTGTCAATTTTGATGTCAAGAATGCATATGTAAATTGAAAAGTTGACATAACTTACATCAACGTGACTCCCTACATAACCTCTTTATGACAACTGATATAAGCCTCGAATTCAACAACCTGTAGCTGTCATAAAGGCAGTATTTGTCAGTTTTGATGATAAATTGACCTAAAGCCTATGTTAATTATCATAATAAAGTTGACACATAGGTTATGTAAGAATGATGCCTACATAAGCACTTCATAACAAGTGACATAAGCACTATATCAACATCCACTCAGGCTTTAGCTGTCAGAAAGTCATAAAGCTGACATAAGAGTCATCATGGAATGAAGTCATAAAGCTGACATAATGTCAACCTACATTAATGCATCATAACAAATGACATAAACCTACATATGAATGCCATAGGTATTCATAACAAGCTTATAAGCACAAATATTAATCTGAAGTGACAGGAAATACAATGATGTCACTTTACCCAGGTGTTACAACCATGGCATGATGTCAGGATGACAAAATTAATCCTCATGACAATTATATCTATTAGCATAGTTATGAATCTTTATTTTTGTTGGCGTGAAGTGCTTATGTAGCTATGAACTTCCCCTTACATAGAGTGTTGCCAAATCCTTTCTATTCATGTTTTAAGTTGTTCTAATGCATACGAATAGCTTTTATTTTACTGTAGCAAGAAAGTAGATTAAGAAAGAAAATAAATAAATAAACGCACCCCTAAGTACTATAAGGTCTTAGTGTTGACTTTATGTCCAGCTGAATGCAGCAGCTTTAAAGAAAAGCTTTCAAGATACATGGGTTTAAGACATCAAAACCATTTTTGGTGCTTGTATCGCTCTGCAGGGTTCTTAGAACTAACAGCAAGACACAGGATTTTTCCTCTCACGGCATAAAACGCAACTCGAATGCGGCAGGTTTTAATTATTTATTTACTTTCAAATGAACTAGCTTTTACCTGAATATTTATTTATACGACCTGATTAGTTATACAGAGGATATCGAATTTCCATCTGAAATCCAAATCTCAGGTTTATATTTATGTTCTAATACGTCGCCGTTTCCACAGTAATAACACTTGGAAGTAGCTTTCCACTTTTGGAAAGTCTTCACTGAGGAAGAGATTCAGGAGAGGAAATGGCCGTTTCCAGGTGCTATATTATTTAAATGATAACATTGAATGTAACTCTAAATGGTTAAAAAGCAGGGTATTAATGATAGATGATGCAGCAAAGGTCCTCAGTTTTGCCTTGCGCAACATCAGAGCATCCCCAATGTAATTTTTCCCTCACACAATGCAATTTCAAAGATTTACTCTGGGTATTTTTGTTTAGTTCCAGGGTGTTTTTAAGTACTGAGAAAGGATTTACTAAAGAAGTATTTCTTTTCAAGAGACGTTGAGAAATCAGACACTGTTTATTTTTAACAATATACATGTACACATCTATATAGAAGTGAACTGATTAGTGTTAGATTGTGGGGTCTCTTTGGATAAAGTCGATACCTAGCCAGTCTCCCTTGATGGAATGATGTGCATAAAAGCTCGTCCTGATCTTTTTTTTTTTTTTAATCTACTGAATCCAGTCAGAGATACTGGATACAGTAAGCTATTGATTTGGAGTAGGTTCCTCTCTGTAAAGCACAGACACAGAGGCCTACGAGTGCACTCGCAGTCACTCACAAAGGTTATTTTTGAGCAAAAGATGTTCCACACCTTTATCCCGGCATGAATTTCCATCATTGCAAAGAGCAAAGGGAGAGGTGTCAAACTGCAGAAAATACATAAACGGTGAATCAGATCAGGATTAAATGAATATTTTTTGCTTCGTTTGCTTTGGATTCGTGACATCCGTTCTGCGGGAGGGTTCCGTTTAAAGGTGCTTTCGATGCAGAGTTCAACGTGAATCCGTATTTTTTTGTTTGTTTTCATCTTCTTTAAGAGGAGGTCACCTTGAAAAATCTTACATCTCTTTTTTTGTGAGATCTTGTCATGTTACTATAGGACTCTTTTCACATATAATAGTCAGTTCTGCCCACTGGGCTTTACACAGCTTTCCAAATCCCAGAATCACTGTACTTCTCACGCTACGTGACATTTATCGCTCGCAATGTGTTGTCTTGTTGACATAGCGATGCGCAGTCAATGCTTACACATTACACAATCTATCACCTGGAGGGAACCCTGTCAAAGAGCATCTGATCCCCGAGTCCCTGTGATTTCGTAAAAGAGGCGTGTATGTCGAATTTCCAGGCATAGCTCCATGGAGTGCTTGTGAAACCTGCGGTAACATTTTACAGCATGTTTACTGCACATGATCCTTTTTATTGGGTGAGGATTGATTTGGATCTGATGTCAGTGAGCCTGTGCCTCAAATGACTGGTATTGGCTGACAGCAGCAGAGCCAGATGTGGCCTGTTGTTACTCCTGTAGCTCATGCACATTATAATTTGACATAATATCGATGATGTTGAGATGCTTTTCTGTCCAAGACGGCTGTGTAGAGTGCTTATTTGACTTACCGTAGACGTCCCATTATCCTCCCTCATCGCATTTAAACCCATCTGCCTCATGGTTTGACTGTTTGGATGTTGTGAGATGCTTTTCTGCTTAGCACGATTGTTAAGAGCGCTTATTTGAGTTCCTGTTAGCCTTCTTATCCAGTCTGTTCTCATTAGATCTGAAGCTTCCGGTTATTTTGTGGTGGATTTTTTGTTTTATTCTGTATTTAGTTCTTTCAATGTCCTCCAGGTAAAGTTGCCTTTTCATTTGTCTGTGTGTGTGTGTGTGTGTGTGTGTGTACGGTAACTGCCTAAAGCAATAACAGTTACACTTTATCACCTCACACACCTTGTGTGAATCAGCTGAAGAAAAAAACACGATGAAAAGGCAATTTTCTTTGTATTTGCATGATCTATTTTTAAAGCTTATTCTAAATTGTCTTATACATCTTGCCCCTATAAAAGTTTCTACTCTTCTGTTCCATTCACTGGATGTTAATATCACTGTCATATCCATTATTGACTTAAATATTTGATAAGCTGACTTGATAATAAACATTTAATAAATGGTTATTCTTAGAAAGGAGCACAGAACTACTCAACCCATCAACCCCTACATGGCACACCACTTTATAAGTTATAGTTTTTCCAGCGTCTCATTGTTGTTATGCTTTTGCGCTCGTAGTCTGGATGGTTTCGATGTTTTTGTATCCTCTGTTCAGGTTTACGGTTCGTGTTTTCACAGTTTTGGTCGTTTGTTTACACTTCAGATAATAAATCTATACACTTGCATCCGCCTTCGTCTCCGAACCCTGACACATTATCCATAGTGCCAAGAAAATGAATGCCTTTTATTTATTTTTATTTTATATTCAAGCTTTGTCGTATTTTTGACTCAGCAACAGTTCAATTTGTTATTCTACTATTAATCTGGATAAACAGCATATCTCCTGCAAAAATATGTAAATATTTAAAAGGGATACTTGGTTTTTAGATTGAACTCTCCTTCCTGCAGGAATTAGATAAACCAAATATATATGGACATAGTTGCATAACAAATTGCTTCCTATTTAGTATATATGCTTTCTATATAGGGTATAGTCATCCGGCCAAGAGAGCAAAACTGCCCACACCTCCTGTCCATCACGGTAACACTAGCCAATCACAGGCATCAGTGAGGTCACGTATGCGGAAGATGGTGGATAGCGCTTTCATCTGAGTGTGTTATGCTGCTATGGGATGCAGAGGTTGGCTTCAGAGCAAAAGCCTGTTTTAGAGTCCAATGGAAATCTTCATCTCTTTAGACAGAAAGTTCTAGGATTTAACAAGCTTATTACCAAAGAAAATAGCATTTTAGCCAGCACTGATGAGAAACAAAACCAACCTCTTTCTTGGACACTGTCTGAGGTGTTTGTGAAGGCTTGCTGGACGTGTATTCACCGATAGGTCATCAGATTCACCCTGCACTAATGAGGCTAAGAGGTGAAATCCCAGCCAGATGTACTGGCTCCTGTTTGACAGGAAGTTATGGATTTGTTTACAGGTGTATCTTGCCTTTAACTTATACTTTCATTGACTGGGTTACCGGCCTTTTAAAGATACACTGCTTATTCTCAGTCAGGGTTTGAGATGAGATTTGGCATTAGGATACAGTGTAGGAAAATGTGGAGTTTAGTGAGTCTATCATTTACTGGCACAGTACAGAGGGAATGTTAATAAGGAGTAGAGCTACAGGGAGCTTCATGGCATAAATCACGAAAGGTGAAAAGTGAGTCATGTTATCCAATCAGACGATCATGTAGCAGTGGATGGTGTGAGGATTTCAGAAAATGCAGATGTCTAGGGAGTTGAATATTTATCCATCTATAAAATTTTCTCAAGTATGTGGGTATCCATTTTGTATCCCATCAACCTTAAGCTTCAACAAGTGTGTTCTGAGATGCTTTTTTGCTCAACATGGCTGTTAATAGTGGTATTAGTTCGCACCAAATTGATCTTACTGCCTTGAAGCACATTGCAGTACCCTGGACTAGTCAGAACTCCCAGCCTACCATAAATTTCCTCTTATTCGTATGAACCAATTTAAGTTGTCTTTATTTGTCACATATACATTACTGCACGGTGAAATTCTTTCTTCGCATATCCCATCCTTGGGGGTTGGGGTCAGAGTGCAGGGACAGCCATGATGCAGCGCCCTTGGAGCAGGGTGGGTTGGGACCTTGCTCAAGGACCCAACGGTGGCGGCTTGAACACCGATCTTCCGGTCAATGACCCAGAGCCTTAACCACTTGAGCTACCACTCCCCAAATTTGTGAAATCTTTGCATAATGATTTTGCTCAGAGAGCAGTGGTTCCATTCAAGTAACCATTCTTTACAACCATAGTGAACAGAAAAGCATCTCAAAACGTGCAGTAAGTATTGAGGATGGACTACTACACCAGAAAACTATATCAGGTTCTACTACGGCCAGCCGAGAACAAGATCCTGAAGCAACTGAAGAGTGAAGAAACCATCACATGGTCAATGTCATCTAACAATGACATTAAACTTTCAGTGTTTATCGACTCATGAGCCTGTCCATTATTCAGGGGAACTAAATCTCACAGTTGACTGGAACTGTGTCCTTTAAAGAGGAAGTGAGATGCACATCTGCTTCTTATCATCCATGCAAATTAGGCTTTTAGCTCAAGCAGTGCATCATGTAGTTCACCACAGCTGGCCCACAACTGCCACAGAGCTCCAAAGGCTACAGTGACTCAGTGTTTGGCAAAGGGCATGAACTCTGGTAACACAGACAGACTGCTTGTCTTCCACTCTCTCCTCTCTCTCTCTCTCTCTCTCTCTCTCTCTCTCTCTCTTTTTGTCTCTCTCTCTCTGTTTCTGTCTGTTTTTTTCTCTATGATATATATCACTCCCACAGGATGACTTTCAAGTCTGACATGACCTCAAGGTCTCAAATTCTGTGTCTAGGTCTGAGTGGAGGAGTGAATATTGTTAAAGAGAAGGTAATGTGTACGGCTCCTGGGTTATTAGCCTTTTCGACTTTCAGGTTGTTAATGTTAAAGCCGATCATTCAGTAGCTGTGTAAGGAATATAACACGATGGGATGAAGGCAAGGGTGGGAATAATTGTTTATATCATGACTGCTGTAACTTAATTGATAATTAACTTCACAATATTGAGTGTAACTGTAAATGAATGAAAGGTATGTGTGATGTATATTTATATATATATATATATATATATATATATATATTTTATATATATATATATTAGAGAGAGAGAGAGAGAGAGAGAGAGAGAGAGAGAGAGGGGGGGTGTTTAACAGAAGGATAAAATGGTGCCAATGCCCAGCCTGTCTGTTTGGTGTCTTGGGACTCTATAAATACTGAATACATTTTATTTTCTCCCCTTTTCTTTATCATTCTATACCCAGTTCTGTCCCTCTCTCGTTTTTCCCCTTTCTTTTCTTTTTCTCTCTCTCTCTCTCTCTCTCTCTTTCTCTCTCTCTCTCTCTCTCTCTCTCTCTCTCTCTCTCTCTCTCTCTCTCTCTCTCTCTCTCTCTCTCTCCCCCACACACACACACACACACACACACACACACACACACACACACACCCCCCCCTCAAACACACCGTCTTTCTATCTCTGTCCCTCTGTGCTGCCGTTTCCAGCTTCCGGCTTTCTCCATCTCTTCCGCTCAATCTCACAAACATGCCGCAACTGCACCATGGAAAGGTGGGCTGGTGGAGCTTTCGGGGCTATTATCGATCTGCGCTTTGCTCAAAATTGTTTCCTCCAGTTGATGAAACTCTCTCTCTCTCTCTCTCTCTCTCTCTCTCTCTCTCTCTCTCTCTCTCTCTAGGTGTTCTCTGGGTGTTGTTTTACTGTTCTCTCTGCATAGACAGCATAATTAAATTTTTCCTCTTTCTCAGCTGTCCACACGTTCTCAGAGTATGTGCTGCCTCTCATCACTCTCTCTCTCGCTCTCTCTCTCTCTCTCTCTCTCTCTCGCTCTCTCTCTCCCTCTCTCTCCCTCTCTCTCTCTAAATGAGCTGCAGTATACATTCTGCTTTTCCTTTTAAATCTTGAACTACTTCTCAGCCTCTCTCTCTCTCTCTCCCTCTCTCTCCCTCTCTCTCATCACACTCTCTCTCTAAATGAGCTACAGTATACATTCTGCTTTTCCTTTTAAATCTTGGACTACTTCTCAGCCTCTCTCTCTCTCTCTCTCTCTCTCTCTCTCTCTCTCTCTCTCTCTCTCTCATATGATAATGTCTAGCTGTGAACTATATTCGACCTGCTTTTTCTCACTTGTGGAAATTATCATAAAAACCTACTTTGGGCCCAGGAAGCTGAATAGCATGGTGCATTTGAAGACCTAAAGAGAGACACTAATTCAGATTTAGGAAAGTGGAGAATTGGGAAACCTATTAGAGCTATGTGATGTGGAGGAAACATGGTTTTCTCAAAGGTTCTTTAAATAGTTGAGTTGTAAAGTTCTACAGTGAATGTGTAAGGTTTTGTATTTAAGGGACAAGAAAAAAATACAGGGTTTTAAATGTAACAGTGGGGATCAGTGATTGGTCACTGGGAACAATGGTTATAGGCTAATGGGAAAGATTTTAATCCGTGCTTGATTATTGGTTGTTAATTGAGAAAAAAATTATCAGTGATTGGTCGTTAAGAACAATGGTGATCAGCGATAATTCCTTGAGAACAATGGTGATGAGTGATTGGCTATTGCCAAAAAAATTTGATTAATAATTGTTCATGGAGAACAGTGGTGATCAGTGTTTTGGTCATTGGGGAAAATGTTGATCAGTGATTAGTCATTGGGGGAAAAAATAGTGATTGTTCATCAGGAACAGTGGTGATGATTTACCAATTTCTGTTCTACCAAGTTCAAAGTACTAATATTTTCCTGGCATGACGAAGTATAAAAGAAGCAATGCAGCTGCACTGACTTGCATAAGTAAGCACCCCCTTAAACCAGTCCACATTTTGTAGTGTTACAAAATGCATCGAATTCGTGTTTATATCCCATAAATCTACACAGTTCTATTAGAATAAAGGAGAGATGAATTATGTACAAACAGAAAAATGCATTCACCCCCATTTCCAGTGTCACATGAGCTCAATATAAATACCCCTTTCCTGCAAGACACTAGGCCTAGAGAAGAGAAGGCAGAGTTGAAGGTGGGTGAATACTTATGCGAGTCACTGAATATTCTTATTAAATATTAATGATAAATAGATAGGAATCATTCTTTGTAGTACTCAGTAGTCACCCCCCTTTTCGCCATACACACTCAGACTCACAGATTTATCCTGTATTCTCAGAAGAGTCTGGATCCATTATTCATGTGTGTGGTGTGAGTTAGAAGGAATCAGGACTAGAAGAAGGGCTTTTGCTTAACAGCTAAACCCATTTGCAAAGCGTGACTCATCGATATTCTCTCAGAAGCCAAAACATCCTGTTACATCAGCATCTTAAACAAGTCTGTGTATCTTTTTCTTTTTTTCCCTGCTGAAATTCTTCCGTCGCTGGTGTTTTCATGAACTTTTGTTTTGTTGATGATGCCACTTTTCCTTTGTGATAGCCAGCTTTCCTTTTGTGTCGGGAATTAAAATGCTGTGCATCTGCCACAAAATCCCGTTCGTACACACAAAACAGCGTGTGTGTGTTGGGGAATCCTTTTATTTTCTTGCTGCTACCCAGTAATTTCAGCACTAGGGTGATCTGAGCCTGAAAAACAAAATTATGAGGACTACATGAGCTGTGTTTTCGCGAAAATGGCAAGGAAAAAAAGAAAAAAACAAAAAATAAGATAAGCGTCTACCCTAAGTATGAGTGACTCATTTTCATTGTCTTAAATTTCTTTCTAAAAACGTCACATTGCCTTGAAATTCATGATGCTATTAAATAAAAAGTTAGCACACTTAAGTGTGGTTTAGAAGCTACACAAATGCTACATACTGTAAATTACAATTTCATGAGCTTCATTACATTCTGCCCCATGCAAAATAACAGGGTGTGCTGGATCAAGTGCTATTCATGTGCTTCTATTGACTTATTTTTATTAAGACTTATACTTTTTTTATTTCACTGTTTGCCATCTTAGCCACACGTCCATGGAATTTAACTGTATTACATTTAAAAAACAAACATGCTATTTCCGTCTCCAGTCAGTATTTTCGATCCCCCCAAATTTTCCATTCTTAAAGGCAAGGTGAACTCTGGCAACAATCTGGCAACCAGAACGACAACTAAACACTGCTGGTTTTCATGATCTGGATGACAGAAAAATCATTTAGAAAATCTTTAAATATGCTTAAATGTTTTTGTTGCATAAATATTAATGTTACAAGAATATTTCTGTTTGAAGCTCTGTAACTTTAATAATATAACTTAAGTATTTAATCACATAGATCAGGGCTATTAGTCTTGTAATTATTGATACATGTTTATATGCTCTTTTTATGACTGTTACTGATTTCTGTCATTATAGTGCATATTAATTTTGTTATTATTAGTTTCTTTTTTTTAATTAATTAATTAATTAATTTTATATTTTTTTATTTATTTATTTATTTCGCCTTTGTTGTATATATAGTCATGTCAGTAAGGCCAATTACTGAGAAAGAGAGAGAGGGAGAGAGAGAGAGTGAGAGAGAGAGAGAGAGAGCATGTCCACCCTCTCACACTCTTTCTTTCTTTCTTTGTCTGTCTCCGTCTCTCTCTCTCTCTCTCTCTCTCTCTCTCTCTCTCTCTCTCTCTCTCTCTCTTCCCCGTTGTGTTTGTCATTTTTGGCAAGGTCATCCTCCCTCTGCGGCCGGCATGTGTCTGACCTGCAGATTTGTGGCTCTTCTTGTGTGTCTTCACAAACACACACATACAAAGAGCTATGTATAAAAAACCCCACACACACACATACACACACACACACACACACACACACAGGGCTTCTCTTAAGCAAGGCGGCAGGGCTTCTTTTAATCAAGGCTGACATGTGACTCAGCATGAAGGTAGATTGGCAAGTGTGTGTGTGCGTTTTGGGGGGTGTGTGTGTGTGTGTGTGTGTGTGTGTGTGTGTAATTTATTTACGTCCCTGTTAGATGTGAAGATAACACTCTCATCAGTGCTGCTGTAAATTTTATTATATTTACAGCTTTAGACTTCAGCAGATGTGATCTCCCACATGTTCCAGGAACGAGGCGCTGAAGCCAAAGGATCTTTGTCAGCTCATCTGTCCGTCGCCAAAATTCATGTTTTATTCTGAGCAGTCCCTCCAGGATTGTGCAATTTCGCAAGCTCAGAAATGTACGTCAATGAAGCAAACTCGGATCTATCTGGAGGAGCTTGCAGTTTTTTAAAATAACCAAGATTTTCTGCAGATTTGGACCAAGATGCGTCATGTGACATCATCACAACACACATTTAGCCAGAGCTTTCATTCACGTTCGTCGAATATGAGAACAGCTATCAAAGACCGTAATTACAATGTGTCTTCACTGGTAGGCGTTTAAAAGAAGAATCCTGTGCTTGCAATGGTTCAAATAGTTTTCTGTGAAGAAAAAAAAATTATTTAATCAAATTATGACAAAAGCAGCGAAAGAGCAAGCATCACCAACTCAAAAAAAGTCCATGACGTTCTGGAGGAACTAATTCAAAGCCAGACACTTACACTTAGTTATATATGTTATATTATGTATTATATATGTATTATATGAACATTATATGTATATATATATATATATAATATATATATATATATATATATGTTACATATAATGTTCATATAATACATATGTGTAATACATATATAATACATAATATAACATATATATATATATATATATATATATACATATAAAAAGTTAACTGTATAGCGTTTAATAAGGAGGCATTGGTGGCTCAGTGGTAGGTTTCTCGCCTATCATGCGGAAGGCCCGGGTTCGATTCCCAGCCACTGGATGCAGTGCCAGTCCCAAGCCCGGAAAAATGGGAGGGTTGCGGTAGGAAGGGCATCCTGCGTAAAATTTAATTCATTTGTGTGCAGTTTACATGTCTGAGGTTTGCCAGCCTTTAATTAAGTAGAAGTGTCCTAGATGTCTTAGATTAAATACAAGCATTTCTTTTTAAAATATTAAATTTCATTTCATTTCATTTCATTTCATTTAATTAACTAAATCTGGGCATGTCACATTTTGCAACTTTTATACCTTAAATTTGACACTGATATTTATTTATTTAATTTTTTTTCTTTATTTTTATTTTTTTCTTTCATTCTTCTTTCTTTCTTTCTTTCTTTCTTTCTTTCTTTCTTTCTTTCTTTCTTTCTTTCTTTCTTTTTCTTTCTTTCTTTCTTTCTTTCTTTCTTCTTTCTTTTGGAAAATGTAATGCATGATTGCTGATATATTTCTTAGTAGATATTTGTACTTATCACATGTATTGCTGTAAATCTGGTTGCTGATAAAATAGCACTTGATGCAGCACATCATACTATTTATGCTATCTTTCAAAATAGATGATTCCAGCCATCTCTTGATTCAGAGAGTGTCAGATTTTTAGATCCTCAATTTACATCCTGTAATTTTCCCTTGACCTGAACAACCCTTCTCAGAAAGTCTTGTCGGTGATTTTTATGACAGAGAATTTTTTCTCTTTTTGGCAGTCATATATCCAGACTCCCCTCTGGGCCCTACTCCGAAGTTGTCCATATTTAATCACATCACACGTCTCTCCAGACCTGCTCCCATGTTTTCCAAGTACTAGAGGATATTTATAAAACGGGAAAAATGACTCTAATAGGAAGCTTCTAGCTGCGGCACTCGAGGCATTCCTTGCCAGGAAGCGTTTCACAGGCGGACCAAAGAGGGAGAGCTAATTAAAATGCAATAAGGGCACAATTTGTTTTGTTGGCAGAGATTTCTGGAGCAATCAAAAGCGAAACACGCTCCACATGCACACGCTGATTGAGTTTTTGTTTAAAAGTCTCCACTAATACAGTTGTACGCTGTAAATGTGACTGGGAGATCTGTCGTACCGGTGCATTAGCAGAAAACCATTAAGCATTTTCAGATTCTTTTTATTTACAATTAAAACACTTATCCTTTTACCCCCCAATTTATTAATTATTCAAATGGTTTGGATAGATCTGTAGATAATGCGGAAAAAGCCAAATATTTGATCTTTTCTTGATTAAGGGTGAAGTTTGTTCAAGCAGCTGAGACTAAAGTATGTTTGTTTCTCATTAATTGATGTTGATCTTCTTCCAGCTCAAGCTGTCAGCTTGCATGTGTTTTTGTACCTAGTTTCAAACCAGATATTTCTTTTCTTTTTTAAAAATTTTTTTAATAATATTAATATATCAGAAACAAAATATGGGAAGGTCATGCATTTAATTAAGAAATCATCAAATCACACAGCAGTAACCCTAAATAAATAAATAAATAAATACACACCCAAACAGTCTTAGATTCCTAACTCGTAACTTTCCTTTCCTGTTAGTTTCACTGATATTTAGCTACTGAATAATTTATGCTTTGTGAATAATATACTTTAAAATAAAACACTGTATAATATACTAAGGCTGTTAGAGATTAATTGATTCCCTGACTTCAAGATGGAGAAGAAATAAACAGAGGCTTGTGAGAGCTGGAGTGTTTATAAAGTGGATATGAAAAGTTTTAGCACCCCTGTGAAACATGCAGGTTATTGTGATTAAAAAAATCAGATAAATCATGTCAGATCTTTTTCACCTTTTAATGATATAGCAACTATCAAAATTCAAAGGAAAAATTGTTTAAAAATCTTTAGGGGCAAAATAACTTATAATAAACTGGTTGTACACCTCCTTACAAAGACTTTAAAAAAATAATACATTTTGCTTGTAATACAGCACTCCTTCTGTTTTAGGTTAGTGTCTACCTAATTTATTAGGTTATATTTTATTCCAAACTTTCTTGCAAAGATGCTACGGATCGAAAGGATTTTCGAGAGGATTAATGGTTTATATCTAGGCCCTGACTGCACCATTCCAGAACATTAGATAATAGAGGCTTGCAAATTGTGTGCCAAAATACATTGGACCTACCCATGATTCCCTCTATCTGACTAGAGCTCGGCTGAAGAGAAGCAGCCCTCAAAGCATGATGCTGCCACCACCATGCTTCCCTCGAGGTCTGCTCTTGTTTTTGCTCCAAATAAGACAAAAAAAAGTTCTACATTGGTCTTGTTAGACCATGATGCTTTGAGGGCATGGCTGCTTACAAAGAACTGGCCCAAGCCAAGCATTCCATGTCAAGGGTCCTCACAGGAAGTCACCAAGCTTGGGCTAAAAATAGAACGGAACACCCACGTGAACAAAAAACGCCCGAAAAATCACCTAGCATTTGAACGCATGCCGAAGGCAACGTTGGTATCGTAGGCTGGCTTTCAAAACAGCTTTTGCTGACTGAAAAAAAAATTCATAAACTCGCTTCAGTTGGCTTTGCTTGGCTTTGCTTGGCTTTCCACTGACACAGACAAGGTTTGACCAGCTCCCGGACATACGTGCAACTTAGCCGGCACTCTGTTTGGTTCGTTTGTATGCTGAAAATGCTTCATATCAATGCCGATTCAAATTGCTTGCAAAATTTCTATTCTTAAGGTGAAAATTCGTAAGGGAGGGCATTCGTATGCTGAGGTTCCATTTTTTCATTGATTTTCTTTAGAAATAGGTAAAACGTAAGAAAAACAGTTAACAAACGTCATAATAATCACAATAGTGTTCATTACATGCAAGCTTAAACTGTCTTGATACCAAATAACTCTAATATCTCAGATACAATTGCTTCAAATTGCTGCCACATATGATTTTTTTTTTCTTTCGAAACATTTGCTCGGAGTACAGAGATCTAATATGAAAAAAGGACCTTTTTATAATGCTAGTAAAGTCATTTGTTATTTTAAGATTATTTAAAATAGCTTTGCATGGAAAAAAGAAATTTAAGGCAGATGCAGAGATCCCAGCGGACCTTCAGTGCCAGTATCAAAGTGTTTCAAGAGCACAAGGTGTAAAAAAGAAAAAAAACACCATGAAATTAAACCTAGCATGTGTCGGTATTGTTCCCTTTTTATAAAAATTGCGCTGTGAAAAAGGAGCATATGTTCAACAATATGTTCAAATTTTCACTCTATAAATAATTTTTTTTTTCTTCGGAATAAAAATAGCAGGTCAGGTATTCTAGCACGGATGGCTGTACACAAAAAGACAGTAAAGCTGGTGGAAACAAATGGCAGAACAGCAGGTTGTTTGAAAGATGTTAATGAGCGCTAGTTCAGCTCAGTGAGTGTGACAACAAGGACTAGCAGCCTTAAGATAGCTCATGACTTCAGCTCATTAATAACAGGAAGAACGCATGGTGTACAAGAACATGTCCGAATGCTTTCGCAATTTCCCCTCGAATGCTGAGAGCAAAAGATTTTGGAGTGTCAAAAGCGCAGCAGAATAAATAGAATCAATAACCTTAATAAAGGATTTTTCGCTTTTTTTTTTTTTGGGTGTGGTGGTAGTATTAATAGTAACCTTAGTATAATGTGATGAAATTGGACAAATTTCTTTATAAGAATTTGACTGAATTAATTTGACTCGTAAATATAACGAATCCTTTCATGTGAAACCTAGTTTCTGAAATACAGATATAATATAGTGGGCAGTGGTAGCTCAAGTGGTTAAGGCTCTGGGTTGCTGATCAAGGTTCAAGCCCTAGCACTGCCAAGCTGCTGTTGGGCCCTTGAACAGACCCCCAACCACCTCCCCAGCTCCCCGGGTGCGCCATCATGGCTAACCCTGCATTCTGACCCCGAACCTTCATAGATGGCATATGTGAAGAAAGAATTTCACAGTGCAGTAATGTATATGTGACAAATAAAGGCTACTTAACTTAATATTCAAATGGAGTGATGGGTCAGTTTTTGGCTACAGCATGAATTTATATATCGCTGTAGCAACATGGATAATCTTTTGCTTATTTACAGATTCATATGCATACAAAAGACCAATCACAGATTGATGTAGTAGCTGTAGAGACAAATAGTGTGTAAATTAAAAACTTATATAAATCATATAAAACTTGGTAATATTTTGTATTTAACTGAGGCAAACAAGCTTTCTGCTAAGTTTAAAGTGCAAAATAAATCGAATTAAATTTACTCTGTCATAGAGTTTTGCACCATAAGGTAGAAACGCCTCCACAAACCTGCTTGCGAGGGCTTTTTTTCAGGTTTGCATGTGTTTTACATCTGGACAGTGATAGAACTAATGAATATTCCTTCGTTATCACAAGTTAAACAGGCCACTCTCCAGCTTGCTTTACAGGTAGCTTTCATCCTGCAGCTCTTCTTTAGCCTCCTATAGCTTTTTTCTTTTTTTTTTTATCTAGAACCTGCACCATATCTTGTACTCCTTTCCTCTCGTTCACGGACAATTTGTGTTGGGCTGTAATGGCTTCCTGATTAATAATTGCTCCCGATTCAAAGTACAAGCTGTGGAAGAAGGAGTGATCTTCACCTGCATGCTAGCTCAGCTTAGTGTTTGTGCCAGTGAGGCCTGTCAGCATTGTGATAAGACATTGCTTGTTAATTACACCCAATTATTAATGGAGGAGAGTGAGGGCTGACTAGAGCAAAACCGTAATACCACATGATGCGAGCATCTGGCTTTGCTCCAATGCTCCTTGCAATAGCTGAATGCTAATTTTTGCTCTTTTTAACTTGAAGGTCAACTGACTCTTTTGTGGAATTGACCTGGGATTACAGGTCTGCAGTCAAAAAAAGAAATAAATGTACCAACAAAGCAAGTGCATTTTATCGATGCTCTTAATATTGTTGAAGTTGTCTTAAAATTGGAGAACCACAATTGAAAAATATTAGAATTTGTTCTTATACTACAATTGATTGCAGATATTTTCATAGCTACAGTACAAAATAATCAAGATGCTCTAGCTATGCAGAGCTGCTTTAAAGAATACTGAAATATATATAACAATTCAACTCATTGTGTATTTAAGGTGACCCTACTTGGTCTTTAAAACTCGACCAGTGTTGCACCAAGAAATTGGCTGGAAAGTTCTTCTTGCATGATTGAGAACCAGGATTCGCTCTACAGGGTCCTACAACAAAAGTATCCAGTTCATGCCCAGCTACTTAGAAAAGTCCTTTCTTGGGTGGGAAGTGTGGAAGGTGTCATGATATGAAACTGGGTCACTAGGTAGTCTACAGGGAGCAGGGTTATGAATAAGAGTACCAGTTTATCAGAAAACATTAAGTATATTTCCTATGAATTGTAGTTATGACTAGTTATGTTATATGACTAGGCATGTTCGTCAGGGGTCCAAGCACCAGTGATGCTGGAACCTTGCTGTTTTAGCTACAGTCTTTAGCACCAGAAAAATTATTTGAAAGACATGATGGAGGAACAAACTGTTCAAATTTTGTGACTTGAGAGATTTGTAGCTGAGTAATAACATTGTAATTCTTTCTGAGAGCTGATTGCCTAATAGATATCCTTAAAGATCGACATAATGATACCTTACACCAAATTTAAGTCCAATTGGACTTATGGTAACTGGGAAACAGCTATTTGAACACAAGAAAATCTACTTACTAACTAAATGTCATGTCTATGTGAAATGTGGTACTCCATACCCCTAAGAAAAAGCAGGACTAATACATAAATTGTTTTAGTACTTTTTCATGTTGCAGCTTTACATTAAGCAAACCTTGTAATTCCCTTTAGCTCCCAAGACCCCGCTTTACATTTTGTATTAGTTTCACTCAAGTTACTAAATAATTTATCACAGTAACTGAATAATATGCTTTGAGATGAGCTGAACAGCAAAGACTTGATGGGATTAACAGTTCATAGAAATTTCAATAACCCTCAGGTCAAGTACTATTAGCAATGGCTCAGCAAAGCAAATTATTAGTATGCGATCTGAGATAGGAGTCAGGGTTTTCAGACTGGCATGGCCTTGATGTGAATGAGGTGTGGCCTTTTTACCAGCCATTATTCTGAAAGGTAGGCTGTATGTCTACTAACCGTAGAGTATCGACCTCCCATAGGGTATCTAATATAGCTATCTAATGACAAAGAGGGCAATTGAGCAAGCATTAAAAGCCAAACTCCAAGAGGCAAGGGTGAATCTGGGGTCAGATGCAGGATGAGGAGGGATCTTGGTTCACAGGTAGTGTAGAGAACCTAGCATCGAGTTTCCCTGTCTTTACAAGAGCCTTACTGGAGGGGGTGCAGATTTTTTTTCATTCATTAGAAAATGCAGTACATGAGGTAAAAATGGAACAAAATAGGATTAAGGGAATGAAAAAAAAGTTAATGAAGCAATTGTATTTAAATTGTTAATATTTTTTACATTGGAAAACCAGGGAATGTTGGGGTCATGTCCCCTGTAGAGACCATAGGTACACTGTTCACTTCATGGCTCCATGCTAACTCTGTGATTTGTCTGATGGTTGATATGGTTTTAAATAACCTATCCATCATTGGAAATCTGCTTACAGCTCGGCAAAGCAATGAACCACCTAGGATTTTGTCCTGATTGGACTTACATTTCCTAAGAGACAGCTATTTAAGTTGAGTTTCATGCCTTTGAGACTTGGTCACTTTTGTCACTAATTGGTTGGTTGGTTGGTTTGGTCACTGGTTGGTTGGTTGGTTTGGTCACTGATTGGTTGGTTTGTGTAGTCACTGGTTGGTTGGTTGTTTGGTTTGGTCACTTTGGTCACTGATCGGTTGGTTGATTTGGTCACTGGTTGGTTGGTTAGTTTGATCACTGATTGGTTGGTTTGGTCACTTTGGTCACTCATTGGTCGGTTAGTTTGGTCACTTTGTCACTAATTTATTGGTTGGTTTGAGCAGTGATTGGATAGTTTGGTCATTGGTTGGTAGCATGTCTACACATAACTACTATTCATATCGAACATACTTAACCGTTCTTGAAAAACTAGTATTCAGTCATAACCCAGCCTTGCATAAATGTCCTAGTGACCAAGTTTCATTTCATGACACCTTCCGCACTTTCCCACTTTAGAAAAGACTATTTCAAAATGGTTTCAAAGACAAAGGCTGCAAAATCAGTGCAAATAATTGGATTTTTTAAGGTGGGAAAAAAGCAAAAAAAAAACATTAAGAATAAGACAGTAAGCTGATGTAAACTGAGATAGGGTATTAGAGTTGTGCCTGGAGGAGAGAAGAGATTTGTAAAGAAGGACGGAAAATTGATACACAAGCCGGTGTAAGTCATTTTGCTTCTCCCTCCAGTCGGGTGGATAATGGTTGTGATTTGTTTATGGATGCTAAAAGTATGTAAGCTTTCCAGACAGCCCACATTACAAGCACTTAACCTAGCTAAAATCTCCACAAATTGTTGATTACATACCTGTCTTTTCTGTAACAAAATGTATCTTTATTTTTTCTTGTCTATGCAGCCGATTTGCGAGTGGTAGCTTAGCTGGTGGTAGCATTTCATCGTTAAAATATTCATATTCATCTTGAAATCTCTCAGTGAAGCATGAAGTGGAGATTGAGGGAGGACAGAGAGAGAAAGTGGAGTTCTTCAGACGAACGCCGGCTGCCGCAGTGTTTAATTTTGCCCTTCTATTGAGGCCCTTCAGCAATCTCTTTCACTAGCTTAACTAAGACCCTGCGCCCACTGGAGATAATCTGTACCGCTCTGATTCTCTCTCAAATTCAGATCAGGAATAGAGGGATGGCGGGGGATGAAAGCGCAATATTCGGCTTTTCTCACTCCATCTCTGATGCCCAAGCAAGTCTAACAATCATATTAAGCTAATAGACATGAATATTTTGTGAACTTTGTTGGAGTGTGTGTCTGTTCCACTCTCCTTTTTCTTTATTATTTACTGAATAGAGTTAGGTTATGCAGTGTTCATAAACCCAGCTCATGAAGTGAGCTGAACCTGAACAGAAGGCCTTTTTCCTACCGTGGCTCTACGATGAAAAATAATAGATGACGTTAGCAGTTTGAAGTTTTTCTTGCAGATCGTTTTCTTTTTGTGGAATCGTTTCAGACATTGCTGGAAAGTTTCTGAAATACTTCTGAATTTCTGAATTATTGTTCCCAAAACTTGATGTGCTTCAGCATCGGTAGTGCTATAGAGCCTCAACACAGTTTCTGCTCGAGTTCCTGCATACTTAAGTCATGAGCATTGAAATAAAATCAAAACAAGAAGCCATCCAGGGTTTCATTCTTGCCTCATGTACAGTTTACCTAAGAGGAGCTCTGGATCCAGTGAACAGTTTGGTGTCATTTCTGATTATAGAGAGCTCTGAATAAGGTGCAGTAGATCATTCACACAAACACTGCTTTAAAATCTAACTGAAAAGATTGTAAGAATAAGAGCTGGCAAGCCTCATCTTGATCGAGTATCTTATGATTTTATATCAGTTTACTATCTAAGCGTGCAATCGAAATTCTTCCTGATGTCCAAGTTATATTATTGTTTGAGTGGAAATCGTATAAAAGGAACTTTTGGATGTTTTCATCACTTGACTACAAAATACAATGTGTTCAAAAGTCACGCTAAAAATTTTGGGTTTTTTATACTCAAGATTCTACACTATTATTTAAATTTGTGACTGCTTTGCACAAAGGGTCAGCTTTTCCTCATGTCTAATATCTTCAATTGAAATGTGTTCAGACGACGCTTGGATGAATGTGATCTGAAATGATCTTCTGTTCGCTCACTTTCACTTTCTAATGAAAATTGATGCATTAAATTAGAATAAAATACTAAAATAAAATATTTTCACTCATGCTCTCAGACATTTGGACCTCACCGAATATTTTGGCACGTGGCAGTTTTTCGGGCATTTGATTGGCAGATGCTGTCTTGAGCTTTAATACAGAACTGTCAGTCCTTACCACCCCAATCCCTCTTTCACATCAGAGTCTGACAAGAGAAAATGTCTTTTTGTTATTACTGAAGCCTTTTATTACTCTGTGTGTGTGTGTGTGTGTGTGTGTGTGTGTGTGTGTGTGTGTGTGTGTGTGTGTGTGTGTGTGTGTGTGAGAGAGAGAGAGAGGGAGAGAGAGAGAGAGTATCTCCAACAGAAGGTCTCACTGGGTCTTGTAACCATGGTAACACACAGATAAAGTGCGACAAACACACTTCACCTTGTCAGCACCAGAGAGAGAAAGACAGAGAGTGAGACAGATCAGAAGAAGGAACCCATGTTCTTTGACACAATATCCTTACACTTAAAATCACACACACACACACACACACACCTGTGTTTTAGGCCACATGTGAATGTGCATTTCAACAAAGCCTGAGTAAACATTCATTGTCTACCACTTATCCAATCTACACTCGGGTCACGGGGAGCCTGTGCCTATCTCAGGCATCATCGGTCATCAAGGTAGGATACACCCTGGACAGAGTGCCAACCCATCACAGGGCACACACACACACTCTCATTCACTCACGCAATACAGACAGTTTAGAGATGCCAATCAACCTACAATGCATGTCTTTGGACTGGGGAAGGAAACCCCCGAGGCATGGGGAGAACATGCAAACTCCACACACACGGCGGAGGCGGGAATCAAACCCCCAACCCTGGAGGTGTGAGGCAAACGTGCTAACTACCAAGCCACCGTGCCCCCTGACTAAACAAAGAAATGAAAATAAATACATTAAAAAAATTCAGTAAAAAAGTATATGAATGTGTAAAAACATCGTGTGAAAATACTTGGAGTAGATAAAGCAGAACATGTGAATCAAATTTTACAAAAAAACATCATTTGATTCAAATGAATCATGTGTGAAATATGATGTAAAGTCATTGCATTGTGCACATATGAGTCAAATGAATCATGGGTAAAGTTTTGCATGCGAAAATAAATGAATCGTGTTCAATATTACATATGAAAATAAATGCAGCCTGGAAACAGCACACATGAATCAAACGAATCGTGTAGAGTTACATGTGAATCAAGTGAATCATGTAAATATGCTGATTTATGATTCATTATCATGTGTAAAACAGCATATGAATCATCTGTAAAACATCACATGTAAAAGTTAATTAATCATTTGTAAATTTCACATCATGTGATGCGTGAGTGTTCTGTAACGGCACTGATTGCACACACACACAAACACATTCAGATATTTCTTTTTGAACAGAAATAATGTGTTTCGAAACCTTTGTGTTTTGGGACCTTCAGATTTTCTTTTTAAACAATCATATTTATTATGACGATCCAGATAAATGATTTCTCTATCCCAGTGTTATGAGAAATAAGCAGTTAAGCTTTGATTGCTATTAACTGCACATAATTCATTGTTTCATGAAGGTCAGTGCTCAGAATTAGTGGGGTTGATGGCAAAGCAAATCTCACTTTGAATAATTAATCTCATTTTGTTTCATTCACAAACAAAGAAGGTTTTATGAGATCAAGTGGAATGGGATTAAGATAGAAAAATTGAACCAATTGTGTTAAAAAAAAAAAAAGAAGAAAAAAAAAGAGTTCCGTTACAGTATATGACCTAATTCTGCCTCTTTCTTTCTCTTCTTCTCTCTAAGCAGACTTCCCTCTAGACCCTTTCCACCATTACTCTGTGGTCGTTTCATCCCAGTGCATTAAAATTGGAGGAGAACGTGAAATAATGAAAGTTATACACATGAAGTCAGTGTCCGTGGTGGCAGAGTTTCCAGTGAAAAGAAGGTCAAGAAGCCGAGTGAAAAATTCATTAAAGACGGTTCGCTAAAACCTTCATGACATGACATCTTTATGACATACCGCATAAAACATGGACGTGTGCGTGTGAGGAGGAATCATCACATTTCAGGTTGTGTTAACAGAGCCCTGGATGTGTTGTGGGAAGGGATGAGGGGAAATATTTGGTTAAAGTAGTGTCAAAAATGCATAGAGCAGCTTGCTTATTCTGAGTGTTTATACAGTAGAGAGAGAGGATAGATTTTAGATAAACGCATTAGTCCCACAGGCCGGATGTGTAGCCACATTTATCCATGGAGGTACAGCTTTTATGCTGTATATTAAGAAATATGGAGAGAGAGAGAAAAAGAGAGAGAGAGCTCTATTGGTAAATTGATAGAGAGATGGATGGAGAGAGATGGAGAGAGAATCATCATTGATAGAGAGTCTTTGTTACAGCTACACTGAAAGAGTGTGAGGGAGAGAAGAGGGGCTTCAGGCCTTGCGCACGCAGGTATGTGTGAGTTATCCAGAATATTCCGAACCTGGATCTAAGGAGCTTTTGGGATGTCTGGGAGTCTATAGGAGATTTTGGGATGTTTGAGGAAAACCGTATGTCCGATCAGATAGAACAAATAAAGCATGATGAGCATGCTCAATGTAGAGTGATTTTGATGTATCTTGAGTTCTAACAGTCCAAACTTTTCACTGGCGGTCAATGCGAATTGAGGCCAGGGAATTTGAGCTTCTGTAAACGGGAAAACCGTAATTCCGATCGGTTTGAAAAGGCAGAAGCAATAAGCAGCATGTAGGAGTAGCTCGTATAAATTTTGGGTCTCAGAAGATTAAGAATAATAAGCTTAAACAGCAGAATATTATGTTGTCAAGCCAACATAATAATAATAATAATAATGATGATGATAATAGTCTCCAATTCAATGGGTGTATTATTCTGTAATATGTTGAATATGGAATTATGTAATAGATTTGAATTGTTAGTGAGGCTGGCAGAAGTCAACGTGGTCAGACTGAGTCACGTACTGTCTCTGTCTGTCTTTCATTCTTTCTGTGTATGTCCCTCTTTCACGAAAAGAATGACTCACACAGATGAAGGACATTTTCATTACTTTTCTTCAACCCATTCCAACCTCTTTCTGATGTTTTATGTCTGCATGCATAACGTGAAGAATGACTCGAGCAGGGTTGAGTTGACGTGCTTAATAAAATCCGCTAATAAAAATATTGATTTGAATATTGATTATTTGGTCTGTTATGTAGCATGCTGTTGCACGTGCTATGACACTTCACTTGGGAAGAAAATTCGTTTCATTAAAAATGACAGACTTGTGCTCTGAAGTGAGGATTAATTGTCGTTATTCAGTGTGAGAAACGGTGGAAGTGGCATGTACCGGGTTGCTTATTAATCTTCTTGTATTCTATTATCTAAATGTATCACAAATTCATGCTCATAGTTACTTATCTATCTTGCCCTATCAGAAAACATTATCTTTTCTAAATACAGCGTATGATATGAAGTCAGACTAATTTACACTAGAATATCTTGTGTTAATAATAATACAGTTACATGGATCAGAGTGTTAATTATGCAGACGTTTTACCTTAAGCCTTGGAGCTCATAGCTGAGTGGTTAAGTTGCTGGTTTAATGATTTGAAGGTTGTGGGTTCAAAACCTGGGAACACCAAGCCACTCTGGATAATGGTAGTCTATAATAAACAACATAGTTTGCCAAATGCCATACCTTCCAAAGGGATTAGTATGTAAGTAAGGACATTTTCTTAACCTATACAATATATATCATGTTATTAATCAAGTCACCATCTTTAAGTCACTTTCTTCACAGACTGATTTACCTTGCAGTAACAAAATATGAGCAAACTGTTCAGTATATTATGGCCTTTATTTTGAATGCAATTGTTCATAATTACACAAATCAAGGCTGATCAAAACCAAATGATCAAAACCAACTGGTGCACTGATATATAGTTCATATATACCCTGATGAGGCATAGCATTCTGAGCACTGACAGGTGAAGTGAATAACACCGATTATCTCCTCATCATGGCACCTGTTAGTGGGTGTGATATATTAGGCAGCAAGTGAACATTTTGTCCTCAAAGTTGATGTGTTAGAAGCAGGAAAAATGGGCAAACGTAAGGATTTGAGCGAGTTTGACAAGGGCCAAATTGTGATAGCTAGATGACTGGATCAGGGCATCTCCAAAACTGCAGCTCTTGTGGGGTGTTCCCGGTCTGCAGTGGTCAGTATCTATCAAAAGTGGTCCAAAGAAGGAACAGTGGTGAACCGGCGACAGGGTCATGAACAGCCAAGGCTCATTGATGCACGTGGGGAGAGAAGGCTGGTCCATGTGATCCGATCTAACAGACGAGCTACTGTTGCTCAAATTGCTGGAAAAGTTAATGCTGGTTCTGATAGAAAGGTGTCAGAATACACAGTGCATGACGGGTCAGGGCTGTTTTGGCAGCAAAAGGAAAAGCGTGTTGAATGTAACATGCTCCGAAGCATCGCTGGGTATACAGCCAACAATATCTCATTGTTCTCTGCTTACACATGCAAACAGAAAAAATATATATCATAAAATCAATTACAGCTTCGTAGTGACTGTACAAGGAATTCTTATCACTGCACATCTCCGCTAATGTGTAATTTGCTCATTATTGTTGTTCATTGCCGAGAGGGTCTTATTATAGAGGGCACTTGGCATATCAGGCTTGTTTTCTGCCATGCACACACACACACACACACACACACACACAAACACAGAGAGAGAGAGAGAGAGAGAGAGAGAAAGAGAGAGAGAGAGAGAGAGAGAGAGAGAGAGGGGCGCTTTTAGGAAACATGATAGGAAAAAGAAAATGAAATGAGATTATGGTCGCAGTCAGAACACATCTTCCCTGGATAGGTGAGCTTAATAGGCGCATTAAGGAAAGGATTTTTAAGAAATATAATCAGGTTGTATCTGTCTGCAATTCAGTGTCGCCAAAATATCTAATAACTAATGAAGAAAAAGAAACTCAAACAGGTGGAGAGTGTGTGTTTAGGTTGAGAATGTGTGTTTTTGACTCGAAAGCAGGTCATGGAGAGTGTGTTTGTACTGTGTGTAGGTGAGACACTGACATTTAGCTGTTACATAAGTAAAGATCTATGAAATCAACTGAAATGGTTGCTGCGTCCCAATACGCCTACTACCTATCCTAAATAGCACCCGAGATTAGAGTTAGTGTGTCCCAAACTGCAACATGTTGAAATGAGTGTCCCGTAGTTACCTGGATAGTCTACTATTTCCTGTAGATTTTTGTAATAGTGTAGCTTTGTGGACCATTTTTTAAGTTTATTTCACCCACAACTCATTGTGCAAGGGTTTACTTCGCAACATTTTAGAGGCATTTTAGAGAGGTGTACATGAAATGTGGAAAAATAAATCAAAGGAATGGGTAAATTAAATTATGTAGTACTATAAGGAACAATAATAAGGAATAATAAATGAGGTAAAGTTAAAATGCAATAAGGAGTGACAGGACAGTGTGTGTAACTAGGCAACAGTGTTCTCTTCTCTTACATGATGTGGTAGTATGCCCTAGTACTTGCTTACTCTTACACATTCAATTCTTCATAGAAAAGAGTACACACTTTAAGTGCATAGTAAAAGTGTATATATAGTAGGTTGAATTGGGACACAGCATGTGTCTCTAGAATAGAATAGAATAGAATAGAATAGAATAGAATAGAATAGAATAGAATAGAATAGAATCAGGATATGCTTTAGGATATGATTTAGAATATAAGAAAATATCCTATATTTAGTATGATAGAATGAAATAAAATAGAATAAAATATAGCTTTAATAAAAAAAAATATAATAGGATATAATAGAGTTTTTTAGGCACTCTACTGGAATAGAGCAGAACAGAATAGAATAGAATCGAATGTAGCATTTAATAAAATATATATTAGGATAAAATAGAGCTTTACTATATGCTTTACTGGACTAGACTAGACTAGACTAGAATAGAATAGAATAGAATAGAATAGAGCTTTAATAAAATCAAAATAGGATATGATAGAACTTTACTATATGCTTTGCTGGACTAGACTAAAATAGAATTGAATAAAATAGAGCTTTAAAAATATAATAGGATATAATAGAGCTTTATGTTATGCTTTACTGAAATAGATAGAATAGAATAGAATAGAATAGGATAGAATATAATATAATAGAATAGAATAGAATAGAAGCAAATCTACGTTTATTGTAATTATATACAGAAGAATAGAACCCAACTGAATCTAAACCACAAAAAAATAAAAATAAGAAGCTTTAGCTTTACTGCAATAGAATATAATGGTATAGAACACTGAACAGAATAGAATAAAGGTTTATTTCATTGCAAATTAATGCAGTAGATTGGGTTTTTCTTTCTGTTGAACAGTATATAATCCATGGTTATTACGAATAAGTACAGTAGAAAATGTTAGAAAAGAATTCAATAGAATATTGAGAATACAGTATAGTGCATAATACAATTCAATAGAATAGAATCATTTAACAGGAGTAGAAAAGAATCCAGGTTTATTCCAGTACAATAAAATAGAATAGAATAGAATAGAATAGAATAGAATAGAATAGAATAGAATAGAATAGAATGTTGTTTTAGAGAAGACCAGTACGAATTATATGTTTATTACAGTAGAATGCAGCAAAGAATCCAGTATCATTGGACTAGCATGAACATGGCCCAATAGAACAGAATAGAATAGAGTAGCAATTCTATAGACAGAAATATTATTAGTGCTTAATATTATAAGTGCCACAGTGTAGATGTGACTCGCAGTCACTAACCCTGAGAGTGCTTAAATTAGACACCAACATGAACTTCTTAACTACTATATCCAGGGGTCCTAAACTCTCCCTCTCTCTCTGTTTCTGTCTCTCTTTCTTTCTGTCTCCCTTTTCTTACTGTCTCTCTTTCTTCTTGTCTCTCTCTGTCACTGGTTCCTTTATGACTCTTTATTTCATACAACTTTAGTCTTTCTCAAGACACTTACCTCCTTTAGTATGCTACACACACACACACACACCCTTCCCAGTCTCTTTGCAATAATGCAATAATCAATCCCCCCCCATCTCCTTTTTCCTCTCTTTCCGAAGACTTGATCATATAGACTGTATGAATTATTCACATTGCCTTTCAGCACCATTTGAAGCAACATTCATTTGATAGTGGTGTTTTCCATTCAGGGGTCTCTCTCTCTCTATCTCTTTCTCTCTCTCGCTCTCTCTCTTTCTCTCTCTCTCACACACACACACACACACACACCAGTACAGCTTCCAAGCACTCGTGTGTCTGATGCAACATCCTGACTGGTGTGGAAGTAATGCAGAACAACAGCTTATGCATGCTCATAAATACAACAGGGTCCTTAATAACAGAAATGCTATCTAGTTGTAAATTCATAAAGTATGCACATAATGCCAACTGGGAGGAATAAAGAACTAAATGTACCGTCCCTGATGGAAATCCTGAGCAGGCAAGAAAGTCAGAACCTGAAGTCTGTGTTTGTTCCAGTGTGTAAGAAAGTTCTCCAGTGTGCAGTTTGGAGTGTTGGCTGCTGTAATATGCATTATAACATGGCAGGGATAAAGAACAAAAGGGGGTGAAATTAAAGTAATAATAATCAAACAAAAGAAAGAAATAGATAAGGGTACAACAGTAGGCTAGAAAAGTTGAATAGATTCGAACAGGAACCAGCTTTCTTGTAGTAAACTAGAGCAGAATGGAATGCAGTACAGTTAGCAAAAGAATAGAATAGAAAAGAATAGAATGTAATAGAAATTAATTGAATTGAAATAAGGAAGCACACTGAAAGAGTAGAATACAATAGAATGCAGCATGGTTGAAACAGAATAGAATAGAAATGGATCGAATAGACATGAATATACACCACCCCCATTGCAATAGAATAGAATAAAACAATGCATAAGTATGGCAAAAGAATAGAATATAATAGAAGTGAATAGAATAGATAGGAGCATACATGAGCTGCCTTACAATACAGTACAAAAGATTTCAGGGCAGTTGTAATAGAATAGAATAGAATAGAATAGAATAGAATAGAATAGAATAGAATAGAATAGAATCTTGCTGAGATACAATAGAAAAGAATAGAATAAAACATAATTCAACTTCATTCTAATAGTATTTGAAAATAGAACAGAATACAGCTCAAGTGCTATGTAGAAAATAATGCTGTTTCATTGCTATGAAATAGAACAGAACACAAGTCAGCTGTGTTAGAGTAGAGTAGAGCAGGAAATAGTAGAACTGAGTAGAGCAGGATTCAGCTTTACTGCGGCAGAATAAAACGGAGGTTAACTTTGCGAGCTCTGTTGGAATAGAACAGAATGGAACCCAGCTCATTTGCAATAAAATAGAATAGAGTTGAATAGAACATACCCTAGCTCCAATGTAATTGAATAGAATGGAACATAATACAGTTTACTTGCAATAGAATAGAATAGGACAGAACATACTGTAGATCGATTGCAACAGAACATAATACAATAGAGTAGAACATACTCCAGCTCCACTGTAATAGAATAGAATAGATATCAATTGCAATAAAATAAAACATGATCTGCAAATACGAATCAGCAATAATTCTCAATAAAACTTCAGTGTAACAAACCATAACAGAATAGAATATCATCTTGCTGAGATACAATAGAAAAGAATAAAGTAGAACATAATCCAACTTCATTCCAATAGTATTGGAAAATTAGAAAATAATACAGGTCAGGGGCTATGTAGAAAATAACCCGGTTTTATTGCAATGAAATAGAACATAACAGAAGTCAGCTGTGATATAATAAGAGTAGAGCAGAATACAGCAGATGTTCAGCTTTACTGCAACAGTTCTGTTGGAATTAAATAGAATGGAGGTCAACTAATTTGCCATAGAATAGAATAGAATAGAATAGAATAGAATAGAATAGAATAGAATAGACCATACCCCAGCTCCATTGTAACTGAATAAAATGGAAATTAATACAGCCTTTGTAATAGAATAGAATAGAATAGAATAGAATAGAGCTGATTAGAACATACCCCAGTTCCATTATAACTGAATAAAATGGACATTAATACAGCCTTTGTAATAGAATAGAATAGAATAGAATAGAATAGAATAGAATAGAATAGAGCTGATTAGAACATACCCCAGCTCCATTATAACTGAATAAAATGGACATTAATACAGCCTTTGTAATAGAATAGAATAGAATAGAATAGAATAGAATAGAGCTGATTAGAACATACCCTAGCTTCATTGTCACTGAATAAATGGAAAATAATACAGCTCACTTGCAATAGAATAGAATAGAATAGAATAGAATAGAATAGAATAGAATAGAGCTGATTAGAACATACCCCAGCTTCATTGTCACTGAATAAATGGAAAATAATACAGTTCACTTGCAATAGAATAGAATAGAATAGAATAGAATAGAATAGAATAGAATAGAATAGAGCTGATTAGAACATACCCCAGCTTCATTGTCACTGAATAAATGGAAAATAATACAGTTCACTTGCAATAGAATAGAATAGAATAGAATAGAATAGAATAGAACAGAACATACCCCAGCTTCATTGTAATAAAATAGAATGGAAGGAACATAATCCAGCTCAAATGTAATAGAATAGATCCAACTCAAATATAGTAGAATAGAATGGAAGAGAGAAGATCTTAAGTCGGAGTAGAATAGAATTAGAATAAAGAGAATAAACATCAATTTTGCCTTATATTTATTTAACTAAAAATTCTTTAATATTAATGAATGAATAATAACGGACAGATTTAAAAAGTCACCCTATCTATCAGCAAAAAAATATTGTTTTGTTTGTATATATAGATTATGTATAGAAATACATTAAAAAAAAAAGATTTTTTTTTCAAATAATGGGAACCCATTCTTGCATCCCACATTTTCTGTAAATGTATTTATTTATTTGTTTGTTTGTTTGCTTTATTTATTTATTTATTTTAATCCATGATTATAAAAAAATGATGCTGATGCTTTGTACCTTTTATAGGATTATATGATTTTTATTGACGCTGTCCTTATTTGATCAATTTGCTGTTAATGGCTGCAGCTCAAATCCCACACGATCTCAGGATGTATAAAAGTGTACGTCCACTGTATCCTATTTGTCTTTGTCCAATAATTGTCTTAATCCACAGAAATACGATCCTGTCAGTGCCTCTGTTAGATATCATTTGACTTGCATTGTTCATAAATGTTAGGCTTCACACACCAGCGCTTATGTTCAGGATGTACTGTACCGTAAGCAGAGCTGGAACATATCCACAACATACACGACACAGTGGAATATACTGGAACTGAGTTTAGATACCTGTCCTTTTAAGAATTCAAGAGGAGGGCATGTAAAACTGCTGAAAGTGGGTCATAATGAATATGAAATGTAGTGAGAGAGAAAGAGAGAAATAAAATTTTGTAATAATTAAGAATGAGACGGTTTGTGAATTCAAAGCAGAATTCAGATAAGTGAATTAAGTGAATAAACGCTTGGCTAGTGTATATGGTGGTGTAGAGGATAGCGTGTTAGCCTCACACCTTCAGAATTAGCGGTTCGATTCCTGCCTTTGCCTTGTGTGTAGCTTCAGTATCCTGCCTCAAAGACTAATATTTGAACTGGATCGCATTGTACATATAAAAAGTACTTTCCAAATCTGCAGACTGAAATTGTTCAGATTGAGAAAACGGCTGCCTAAAAACACAACTACTGAAGTGATCTGAAACTGTAGACATGAACTAACTGCTCTTTCAGGACAGACCTTCCTGCAGCACCAATTCATCAATGCAACACAAACCACCTGAGACTGATCTCTTTTTAATCACAGCTGCATCCAATCAGCAACATGAGCAGCCATCTTTATAGCTTAGTTTTGTTGGATTTACCAGCAGCTCATCCAAGTTGCTAGGTCTCCTTTTCCTCCCACAAAATTTACAGTTCAGATTTTTTTTAAAAAACATAAAATGTAAAGAAACATGCTGAGGTAGGTACTAGCTAGTTTTGGTTTGGTTTGTTGTTTTAGCATTTGCTCTAATTGGGTTATTAAACTTTAACTAAGCAGCTAGGCATATTCTAGGTTTGTCTGAGTTAGCAGAGTAAATAAAAAATTTCAGTTAATTTTTTTTTATCTCTCATACAGTGAGCACACTTAAACCTGAGTATATTATTGACTCCATACTTCTCATTTAATTAAGATTTTGATTGTGTAGCTGTACTTCCACTTAAATACACTTCCACTTACTGTTTCTCTACTTTTCGCACTCCTCTATATAATACTCCAGTTTAAGCTGTGCATATTTATTGTGCGTATAAAACAGATTGCACCAGAAGCAAACTATCAGTTAAAGCCGACGTGTAACTTTTCTCTCATAAGCTTGTGCTGAGGTGTGACTTCATGTGACTGTGACAGAAAATATATTTCTCTGCTTTGGGGGACGGGGTATATTGCGACAGGGGACTCCAGACCATATAGACAAATGAGAACAGTAGCAGGGTTTTACCGTCTCTCTTCATATGTCCTCACGGGCCTGGATAAACATAATGATGATATCTGACACAAAAAAAACCTCTGTCTCTCTCTCTCTGTCTGTCTCTCTCTCTCTCTGTCGGTGGTAAAGAGTTTACAGGGACACAGGTCATAAAGTTTTAGGACTAAAGGAGTCTAGGTTTCTGATTTCTACTGCAAAGGGAACATCTTTCTTTCTTTCTCTACTGTAAAGGGAACACTCTTTCTTTCTGCTTTTTTACTCTTTTCTATGTTGAAGTGAACACAATTTCTGTCTTTCTTTCTTTTTCTTTTTTTCCCCCAACACGCTGTTTTTGTATTTTTTGGTATTGACTTTACGGAAGTGAAAGAAAAGAAGGCAATGAAGGAATGACCATTTATAGCTACTATAAGGGAAGAGACAAATCAGTTCCACTGACATTAATAAAGCACACTTCAATTTAACTATAAATGCAGGAAAAGTAGTGAACAAATTTATTCATTCATTGTCTGACGCTTATCCGAACTACACTCGGGTCACGGGGAGCCTGTGCCTATCCCAGGCGTCATTGGGCATCAAGGCAGGATACACCCTGGACGGAGTGCCAACCCATCGCAGGGCACACACACGCAATCTCACACTACGGACAATTTAGAGATGCCAATCAACCTACCATGCATGTCTTTGGACTGGGGGAGGAAACCGGAGCACCCGGAGAAAACCCCCGAGGCACGGGGAGAACATGCAAACTCCACACACACATGGCGGAGGCAGGAATCGAACCCCCAACCCTGGAGGTGTGAGGCAAACGTGCTAACCACTAAGCCGCCGTGCCCCCCACAAATTTATTTTTTAGTAAATAAAAATAATGTTCACAGATAAATAAATAAAAATATATAAATAAATATTAGATAGTTGTGGAAATTTGGATCACATTTATTCCTCATTTTTTGCTGTAGTTAATGACTTGCTAATACTAGTTAATGTCACTCATGACTCGGTTACTACTTAACAACTGAGCATAACACACAGGAATTTAAACTCAAGCATTTGAAATATTAAGTGATAATTATTTAAAAATTAGTCCTGATATTTGAGCAAGGCTGTAAATAATATTAATCAAGAAAACCATAATAAAAAGTTTTACAAGCTAGCTTATGCTGTTGCATAGAATTTCAGCTCATTAAGGAAAACCGGTTTAACTCCACACCTTAATATGGATATGTCGACTGCTTGCCTTTTTTTCTCAACTCTGATGTGAAATTGGGTGTGAACTCCCAGGCCGTAGAGGCTGTAGTACTTTCTGAGGAAAAGAGTGACGAGCAGATTGACTAGATGAGACGGCACTAGACTTTTCAGGACAAGATGCATGCAAGCTGTTGGGTATTAAAGCAGGGATGGTGTGGGGTGAGGTGATGTAGTGGCCTGGGATCAGGAATCAAATCAAATATCTGATACATAAACTCAGCAGGTTCAATAGAGTGGCTTCAGTTTCTTAGTATTCTATGTAAAACGAAAGAAGCATCAAATACCCCCCCCACCTCTCTCCCCCTCTCACCTCCCTCTCCCCCTCCTCTCTCCCCCTCTCACCTCTCTCTCCTTCTTTACCCCCCCACGCTCTCTCTGTCCCACTCTCTCAACTCTCTTTCTCTCTTTTCTGTCCTCTCTTTCTCTCCTCTCTCTCCTCTTTCCCCCTCCCCCCACTCTCTCACCTCTCTCCCCCTCCCCCCACTCTCTCACCTTTCTCCCCCTCCCCCCACTCTCTCACCTCTCTCTCCCTCCCCCCACTCTCTCACCTCCCCCCACTCTCTCACCTCTCTCTTGCTCTCCTCTCTTTCCCGCCCTCTCTCTCCTCTCTTGCTCTGCTCTCTCTTGCCCCCCACACTCTCACCTCTCTCTTGCCCCCCCAAACTCTCACTTCTCTCTTGCCCCCCCAAACTCTCACCTCTCTCTTGCCCCCCCACACTCTCACCTCTCTCTTTTTCCTCTTTCCCTTTCCCCCTCTCTTTCACCCCCCCTTCTCTGTCTTCTCTCTCCCCTGATTTTAGCACTTTTAGAATAATATATACAGAATAATGCTATTTATTAATGTTGTGTGTTTTGACTTCTCTCTCTCTCTCTCTCTCTCTCTCTCTCTCTCTCTCTCTCTCTCTCTCTCTCTGTCTGTGTGTCTCTGTCCACTATAACCTTCTTATTGAGCCTTTTCTACTGTGGATTATATATATATTTTTATTTTTTATTTATTTTTTTCCCCCCCATTTTTAATTAAGAATCTATCGTAGTGCGGATGGAGTTTTCGGTTTCTCCGTCCCTTTCGGGCCTAATCTCTTTCCCTGATATCAGTCCCTATTCAATTAAAAAAGCGGCTCGGTTCCACAATTGCTGCTTTAGATTAAAAATTTATATTGGAAGGTGTGATACGACTGATGGGGAGAAAAAAAGAGATTTTGGTCAATCTTCTTGAAGTAAAGGGAAATGGTAGATCTTCTCACAGCTATTCTGTCAAATTTTTAAGAAAAAACTACAATGTTCTAGTCTGTTAGGTATTGCACTGCTAGAAAGCTAATGGTGGTATCTAGTAATGACAAAGTTTAGCAGTTTAGTAATTAGGGCGCTTATCAAAGAGTCGGCCATTTTAAGGTCTCTCTTGTATTCGCTCTCGCTCTCTCATTCAATCAAAAAATCTGGAACATTTGCTCCCACCAAGCATCCTAGTTACTGAACTGCACAGCTAAGCTAATAAAAGCTAACTATACACGAACACACACACACTGAAAAGAAGCTGCATCTGCTAAGACTATACAGTCAGCTAACATAATAGCTAGCTAATTGTTTACTTTTAGGTAGCTAAAGCTTTAGGTAGAGCTGGCTACAATAACTTTCAGATTTTCACCTGCTGGAATAAGTATTGCACTGCCTAGCTAAGCTAATTTTTACTATCTAGGTACATAAACTATGAAGAGATTCAAAAAGCCTAGTGTTATACATAACACTGTAGCTAGGAGATCTTCTATCTAATGAATTTTAATGAACCGTTGTTGATATCTCAGCCTGTCAGGGCAGGTACTGTTGTACATAGCTAAGCAAAAGGAAGCTAGCAACACGTATAAGCTACTCAGAGAGGGCACTGTTACACTAAAGCGTACACCGATGTCATCAGATAAAGCCGTAAATGGTTTTAAAAGAAATTCCCGGAATGTATCCTACTTGAGGAAATCGCATTCTCTGCGACGGCATAAGACAGAAAAGGTTACATAAAGAGCAGAGCGAGATGAATTGAGAGCCATTACAGGAGAACTGTCACAGCGCGTTAGACGTTATAGGTTAGTGTCATGGCAGTGAAGGTCATCGTACCCCTCGATTCTATCCCACTCCTCACTGATACTCAAGCTCGCCAGATTTATGACTAATGGTTCTTTCTGGGGTTCGATGAACTGGAATTTAGCGTTGGCCATGTCCTCGTTCACCTCAAATGCCATCTATCTATCGTCTTTTTTTTTTCTCTTTTTCCTTTTTAAACACTCCCATCTTCCGCACGTTACTGCTGAAGGCGCATTTCTCGCTTTGTCATCGGCTATGAATCCTCATCCTCTCCTCAATCTTTCCTTCTGCAAAGTGTGGCCTGGATTAGCTCGTCTTTCTGTCCCTTATTCATTTGGCGCTTACTTCAGAGAAAGGATGAAGTGCACAGGAGTCCCTGAAGAGACAAATCTTGTGTGTGTGTGTGTGTGTGTATGAGAGCTCTGTGCAAGCTGAGTGAAGGATTAAAGTCTAAAGGCTCAGATTTCTATACCTGCAGTGACAAGATGGAGCATCATCCATGCGGGGGGTTGTGTGTGTGTGTGTGAGGGGGGGGTAAAATATCTCCTGATTGAATGGAGTGTTGACCTTGTGAAGACCCATTTAGCCAGCCATCAAAAGGTTTCCCTTTTAAGGGAGTAAAGGAATGGGTCTATATTAGAGATGGAACACAATGCCACTATAAGTATCTGTAAACACTGGGGGGAAAATGCCAGCACTGTCAGTACAGTGCCTGAACTGGGTCTCTGAGGCTTCCTCAACCTCAGCTGCATCACTCTATCCAGGGGATGGATGGATGGATAAATAGATAGACGGATGGATTCTTTCTCTATATATTTCTGTCTGCTTTGTTTTTTTTTGTCTTTTTTTTTCTTTCTTTATTTGGAGTTGAATAACCACAGCTACTCACCCTAGTTCATAACTGGTGATTAGATATTTGTTTGTCTCTATCTATTTTTTTTCCTTTCTTTGTCTGTTTTCTTCTATTCATCTGTCCTTCTATCCATCCATCCATTTCCCAAAGTGTAAGCAAACTATAAACCTAATGTAAACTGCTCAGTGGTGAAGGTTCCTCAACTTCAGCTACATCCACAGTTCATAATGAGTCAGAAATTTTTATATATATCAAAAAATCACCAGCCTTTTTCCTGTGTGAAAATAATGTACACACATGCATGCAGTGCTGCTTGAAAGTTTGTGAATCCCTTGAGCTGTTCTGTTGTGTTTTTCTGTTGTTTCACTTTGATTTTCTTATTTTATCATCACCTGCTTTTTATAAATTAAATGTCCGATGTATGTTGATCAGTTGCCTATGTTTGTTTAGAGGGATAGACAGATTCAGGTGCAACACATATGGGTGCTTAATTAATCAGTTAAGCAGACGAATCAAATTAGACATCCTTAGGAAAGTGGTTGGGCAACACTGATTAAAAGAGGGAGGAAACCAACCAAACCACTGTAGTGCCAAGGAGTCAAACAATGCCAAGAGGAAAGGAGATATCCGAGGACATCAGGAAGAAGGTGGTGACAGCCCATCAGTCTGGGGAAGGCTATAAGACCATCTCCAAGAGATTCCAACTCCATCTATACACTGTAAGACAAATCTACAAATGGAGGGCATTCAACATGACCACAACTCTGCCTAGAAGTGGACGCCCATCAAAACTATCAAGAAGCACCAGAAAAATAATAAATGAGGTAAAGGCCAACCCACACATCACCTCTAGAGAGTTGCAGACCTCTCTGGCAGCATCTGGGGTAAATGTGCATGCGTCTACAATCAGACAAAAATTGAACAGACATGACATTTATGGGAGGGTTGCTAGAAAGAAGCCTCTGCTCTCAAAAAAGAACAAAGTTGCTCGTTTCAACTTTGCCAGAAAGCATTTGGACAAACCAGAGGCCTTTTGGAAATCCATTCTTTGGACAGATGAGTTCAACATAGATTTATTTGGTCATAATCAAAGCCGCCATGTTTGGAAAAAAGCCATCACTGAATTCCGGGAAAGAAACCTCCTCCCAACAGTGCAGCATGGTGGTGGAAATGTGAAGGTCTGGGGCTGCTTTTCTGCCTCCGGGCCAGGGCGACTCCATATTATCCAGGGAAACTTGAATTCTCAGACCTATCAACAAATTCTTGAAGAGGGTCTCCTGCCATCACTCAGAGCTGAAGCTGGGCCGAAAATGGGTGATGTAACAAGACAACGACCCTAAGCTTAAAAGAAAGAAGTTTCACACACTTGATTGTCCTAGTCAGAGTCCGGATCTCAATCCAATTGAAATGTTGTGGCTGAGTTCTGCAAGTGGGCAAAAATCCCCAAAGACAGATGTGACAGACTGGTCAGTGGTTACAGATGTTTGGTTGAAGTAATGGCTGCAAAAGGAGGTAAATAAAAGGCTTCACTTACTTTTGCACATGATTCAATCTTTCATGTAGTTTTTTTGGTTACTTGCAAAATTCCCTCTAAACAAACATATGCAATTGATCAACATGCATCTGACATTTAATTTATAAAAAGCAGGTGGTGATAAAATAAGAAAATCAAGGTAAAACGACAGAAAAGTCTGAACAGCTCAAGGGATTCACAAACTTTCAAGTAGCACTGTATATATTCATTCATTCATTCATTGTCTACCGCTTATCCGATCTATTATTGGCTCACGGGGTGCCTGTGCCTAACTCGGGCGTCATCGGGCATCAAGGCAGGATACACCCTGGACAGAGTGCCAACCCATCGCAGGGCACACACACTCTCATTCACACACTACGGACAATTTAGAGAAATGCAATCAACCTACAATGCATGTCTTTGGAAACCGGAGTACCCAGAGGAAACCCCCAAGGCACAGGGAGAACATGTGTACATGTGGGAAACTCCACACACGCATATATATTTCAACACACAGGAAAAAGGCTGTGGTGATTTTTGTCGCTACACACGGTTGTCGTTCTTTTTGTTAGCGCTCCAAAGTATTTTTAGCCCGCATGACCTTTCTGTGACGATGGTAATAATGGCTTCATACATTAGCAGCAAAAGAGCAGAAGCTGCCGACTTAAACGAAACGTTACATCCTCGCTTTGTGTCTTTTGCGTTCATTCGTATTTCGTGTCAAATTAAATATTCATGAATCCAGATATGAAAGAATGACCACTGCAGTCCATTTCAGCATGAACCCAGTCAGCTATTCTGCACACTGTTCCCCGCTTATGGTGTGCACTTGTGGAACTTTTCTTGTTTTTTCGTCTTAATGAACGTTGTCCTCTTTTACTGGTATTCTCTTAGTATTTAAAAAAAAAAAAAAGCACCTCAGGCACTAACACCTATCTCATTTGACAACGTTCATTAATTTTCCCTCAAAATGGACCAAACTCTGTGTATGTGTGTGGATGTTTTTGAATAGATTAAAAGTGCTCGCTTTCTTTTTTTTTTTTTTCTTTCTGTTCCTCCTTCCCTCCCTCCTAGCACTTCATTCTCTGCACCGATTAAACGTGAAAAGGTGAACATGTCCACATTTGTGCGTCACAGAAGGAACGATTTTTAAAAGCGATAGAGGAATAAATGCTGCTTTTTTTTTTTTTTCCTTCTCACATGTGCCCTCTCTCTCTCTCTCACACACACACACACACACACACACTTTATATATATATAAGTCTGAAAATGTCATGTTCAATGGATATGGGAAATAATTGTTCAAGGATACGGTCAGTGTCATATTTTTAAATATAATGTTTATCTGTATGGTGTTGCTCATATTTTATTCGAACAAACGAAATGAAGAAAAATAATAATGGATGACAAATTCTTTCATTTAGCACCTGCTCACCGGATATCTTGCATATCTGGTGCTGAGGAAATAAACCCACGTATTGTAACACTCCCAATACAGGAAGCTGCTGTACAGCGTTAATGTTACAGGAACAGTTTTTATTCACCTTCCCAGGATCCTCAGCTTATTTAAATAGCTTTTCACTAGCTGATTAGATGTATTATAGCAGAAAGGGTTGCATTATAGCACAGAATTCTCTAATCGGGTTGATTAGAAGGACGATGGACAGCTTTATATTAACCCACTTGATCGACTAGCTAATTCATGTGAACTTGGGCGGAAGACGCCGATCTCCTTTTTTTTTTTTTTTTGCGCCAATGGGTGACCCAGCAACAATGAAAGACATGCTTAGGAACAAAAGTTACAAGTGAGCATAGGCTATAGACAAGAAATTCGTATAATTTTTATAGCCTATGCTCACTTGTAACTTTTGTTACAAAAATTACATAGTATGTAAAAACTCCGTCTTTTTATTTATTTTTTACAATCGGCTTACCATGAGCAAATAATAACTTAAAACATTTAACTAGTGTTGGGCGGTATGCTCAATTGTCATATCCACCTATTGTTAGCCTGTAAGATCGCCGATACACAATATTATTGTGCTAATTTATTTCATTATTTACTTACTTGGTTTCATTTAGACCAGCAGCCACATTAGTTCCAGCATCGGTAGGGTTAGCAATGCTAACCGGTGAAGATTTGATCTTTCATGACACCTAAAATCTTCCCACTGCTTTTGACCAGCTAGAAGTTAGCTTTTACAAATGCCTTATAGGATTCTTGCTCAAGTGTGCTAGATGGGAACAGGGCATGTGGGTCTTTTGCTTTAGAGCACAGTTCACAAAATACCTTGTTTTTGGTAGCATCGTATGCTATCTGAGAGAATGTTTTTGTCCAGTTATCTCTATATCTTGGAGAGTTCTACCTCCCGGCTTGGTTGCTGCAATAGTTGCTGTTATTTGATGTCAAGGACGACTGTTTACTTGAAGAAATGGCAGCTAATTGAAGACAGGTTTGCGTCAACTGAAGTTTTCGTTTTAATTATGAACCTGTCCATTTAAGCGAAATGCAAAGACTGACATTACTACGACGATTTGATAACCATGCCCACTACCGTTTTGAATGGGCAGCCATTTATCTAGATATTACGGCCCGTGAGATCCACCAATCAGAGAGGCTCCTGAATTTCAAAAGTGGTTTTGATTGGTTTGAATTAAGGTCACACATTTGGGTTTTTCAGTGGGTGCTCATCCATTTCGACGTATATGCACATGGGTAATATTTAAACAAGAAAAAATGTTGATTTGATGTTTTCTGTAAGGAGGTGAGAAGCATTGTTTCTCCACAAAACATGATTTCATTGCTTATACTAAACTTCATTTAAACACGTTTCTACGTACTATGGTGTAGAACGTCAGAGAGCACAAGCAATTTATGCAGCATTAATGTAAAGCAGTTACCAACTGAAGATGTTGGCGCCAATTGGAATTCATTCATTCATTGTCTACCGCTTATCCGACCTACTCTCGGGGCACGGGGTGCCTGTGCATCTCAGGTGACATTGGGCATCAAGGCAGGATACACCCTGGACGGAGTGCCAACCCATTGCAGGGCACACACACTCATTCACTCACGCAATCACACACTACAGACAATTTAGAGATGCCAATCAACCTACAATGCATGTGTTTGGCCCGGGGGCGGAAACCAAAGTACCCGGAGGCACAGGGAGAATATGCAAACTCCACACACACACACACACACACACACACACACACACACACACACACACACACACACACACACACACACACACACACACACACACACACACACACACACACACACACACACACACACAGAGCGCAGAGGCGGGAATCGAACCCCAACCCTGGAGGTGTGAGGCAAACATGCTAACCACCAAGCCACCGTGCCCCCCCCGCCGATTGGAATTATAACTGTAAAATGTATATAAATTTAGTTGATTAAAACACGTGGTGGAATAAAGCAGTAGTAATGTGGCTGTTGCACAGCATCAGGGTCACAGGTTTGATTCTCAGCTCAAGAAATCCACGCTCAAATCATGCTCGATGTACAAAAACGAACAGCATTAAAGTTATTCGATTTAAGTACGTATTAACCCGATGGATATTTTTGAACAAAGTAGATTAAGTGTATATGCTAAATTTTAGTGTTTTGTCGATTATTTTCTGTGACAATATTAATGAACATTAATGCACCGATTGATTTGGCCCCGCTCGCCTCTGCATTTTGGCATGCGTTTAAAAGCTACGCCATTTTTCGTGCATTTTTGTTGACAGATTGGTGGCGTGTGTGGTCTGTTCTATTTTTAACCCAAGCTTGGTGGCACGACTTCCTTGTGTCAGTTCTTTGTGAGCAGCCATACAGTTTACATATGCTTTGTATTGGTAATATTAGTAATATTTTTGGGTGGCTGGAACGGATTATCTGCATTTACATTATTTCGAATAATATAACCAAACCATTGGTTTGGTTTTTCAGCATTGGGAAAACCTTCAGGTTTCAAGAACTTTGTATTCTTTTTGGTCACTTAGTAAAATGACAAGCTGTGTTTTGTTTTAACTCGAGAGAAAACAAGAGGTTGATTAGGGAAGAAATGCGTATATCTGCTATAATATAAGTAATAACGTTTAACGTTAAATGGGAAGCTATAAATGGATAAAAAGCACGTGTTATTCTTTGACGGCTTCTGTGATATAAGATATATAAAAATTCCAGACAGGATCTCGACATCATGACAGACCGCATCACACCATGCTGTCGTTGATAATTTTTCCTAGAATGCCATGCCTGGTAGATACAAAACGGCTCCGAATCGATGATATGATTATATTGTTATAAAACACCACTTCTAATTATTTGCCGTCTTGCTGGAGAGTTGCTTGCTTCCGCGAGTCTTGTTTCCTTTTTTTTTTTTTTGGTCTTTCGGTGATAAGGCAAAGAGTAGAAATGTACCAGCTCTGGCCCGAGCAGACCACTGCAGTCATTAAGAACGAAACCCCTCTTGTGTTGGTGGGCGATTACATTGATCCTTTAGTTGTCAGGAGCTGGCTCAGCCTCCTAGCAGACGGGGGAAAAAAAAAACCCTGAAAAGAGGCAGCGAGAGCGTTTGTTCGTGTCTCTGGTTCTGCATGTCCAGAATATGGATGAGCGCCGGACGGCTTACAGGCTTTGGGTTTAAATTTAAAGCCTTGCCACGTCGAAGCTGTACACAGCTCAAGATCATGTACTGATGTACTGAACCGAGTTCAAATCAAACAAACTTTAAGAGCGTCAAAAAAAAAATTGCTGCTTTTCTGATTGGTTAATTAGGGTTGGAAATAAATTATGGCGATCTTCTTTTACCCGACTTGTTTGTTGATGTGTTTTGCTGCCAAACATTACAATACAGGCAAAAACAGAAGCGAGGAAGGAAGCAATGCAAATTGAATAACCCAAACCAGTCGCTCCCGCTGAATTTTTATATATATATTTTTTCCCAATTCAGTTCTGCGACTATTCAGCAGGGAAGCGGCGCTAATGTGCTAAGTCTGTAATCTTACCCTTAGCTCCACACGCCCTTCATCTTTAAAAGAAGCCATTTTAATAATTCACCAAATCCATTCCTCTTAAAGGCATTGATTCATCGATCCTGAGCTCTCCACATTTCAAAGGAATGGAAACGAACCCACATTTGGCCTTTTTTTTCCTTCTTCCCCCAGTAATGATTTACACTAAGCATAAGCACGTTGAGAATAAATTGAATTTGTATAAAAGACACCAACGAAATGATATATTGTCCAGACTTGCGTTTCTAGGAACAGTAAAAGAAAATCCATTTATCTGAGCTCAATTTAGATTCATTCTTTTAAACAAACATGTAGAGGAAGTGACAGGATTGTAGTCTTGAAGTCTGCAGGGCTTATTCAGAGTTTCCGAGAGGATTTACAACCCAAATGTTCACATTTGGACGTGGAATTTGGAAGTTACGCAAGAGTCATGCAAATGATATAAGTAATAGTATCTGTGAAGATTCTTAGTCATCCATGTGCAGCTTCCTGAGATTACTACTTAATCTGGAAGTTTCTGAAACTGCTCCTTCAAACTTAATCTGGTAGTAAACTGATTATTTAGACTGTTACTTAATATGGTAGTTTCTGAAGCTGTTTCTTCAGACTATTACTTAATCTGGTAGTTTCTGAAGCTGCTTCTTCAGACTATTACTTAATCTGGAAATTTCTAAAGCTGCTCCTTCAAACTTAATCTGGTAGTAAGATTTATTTTAGACTGTTACTTAATCTGGAAATTTCTAAAGCTGCTCCTTCAAACTTAATCTGGTAGTAAAATTTATTTTAGACTGTTACTTAATCTGGAAGTTTGGGGCATTGGTGGCTCAGTGGTAGGTTTCTCGCCTATCATGTGGAAGGCCCGGGTTCAATTCCCAGCCAATGCCTCAACCCCAGCCACTGGATGCAGTGCTGGTCCCAAGCCCAGACAAATGGGAGGGTTGCGTCAGGAAGGGCATCCGGCGTAAAACATTTTCCAAGTTGTTGTGCGGACCAGTTGGTTCGCTGTGGTGACCCCAAACAGGGAGCAGTCGAAAGCAACTTAGTCTGAAAGTTTCTGAAGCTGCTCCTTCAAACTTAATCTGGTAGTAAGATGAATTTTTTTTTGTTGTTTTTTTTTTTTTTTTTTTTTTTTAGACTGTTACTTTGGTCTTTACTTAGTTTCGGAAGCTGCTTCTTCAGACTATTACTTAACCTGGAAGTTGAGTCATGTCATATGGACTTCTTTCTAGTTAGATCGAAACGTTTCACTCCTCATCCGAGGAGCTTCTACAGACCAAAACGTTTCAATCTAAATGGAAAGCTTTTATTTCAGACACACACATTATCTGTTTTTGTTTTGAATTAAATTCTGAAAGAACTTGAAGTAAGCTGTGAGTAAGCAGATGAGTGCCTGGTCATCTTATCCTTCAAACCGCTGTTTAGTAGTCTTCTTCCCTGTGTGTATTAGCTTGGAACTCAAAATGGTGAATTAAAAGTGTGATGAAATAGCCTACATCCTGCACGTGATGTCAATTTAGTATATGATGTATAAAGTGATATGCACTGGATCAAGTGCTCTTTTATAATCTGCTGAAAAATGTGTTGTGTAGAAGCCTTGTTTAAATCAAACCAAATTTGCAATGATTAACGTTATAAGTCTAATTTATTTATTGAATTCTTTTTTATTTATTTATTTTAATGTGATGGTCTAAATTTTATTGAAAACCTTATTTAGGATGTTTGTGGCAACCTCAGAAGCTTGAACTACATGAAAGTGAACTTTCACAATCTGAACGAATGAAGCACCCGGAAAAACGCACAACCCAATTCTTAATCATAAATATTTACGTGAATATTTCGGACTTAAGTTGCCAGCTCTGAACCTGCCGCTATGTGTACAAAGGCAAGACAGACAATGTAAGTATTTGGATTATATTTGATGCCTCATTTGCGTTTAATACGAAAAGCAGCTTCCTCCCGTGTTATATTTAGTAAATGAATACAGCCTGTTTGTGGCTTTTATAGGAATCATCATGCTTCCCAGATATCTCTGTAGCAGTGCATACACATGCTGATCCCTTGTACCTTTTGTATTGAGTTTTCACTCAGTCACTAAACCTGTGAACGCGTGGGTCGTGCATGATAGCTATTAATTCTGAAGTGTGTTTGCCTTTTTTTTTCCTCCATAAATTGTCAAAACACATATGGCCATGACTGGTTCTCTCTCTCGCTCGCTCGTTGTTCTGAATGAAAACTGAAATGTAAGTAGTGGATGTCCCTCGAGGCAGACATGGCCAAGCCAAGAAAAAACATTGCTCTAAGTACAGCATGAAATTGCTTCTTGAGCTTTCTGCCCTGTCTCTGGAGTTGTTATCCCAAACCACAAATAACCCAATACCTGACAAGGATGCAGGGATTTTCGGATCTGATATGAACCATAGTTAGAATCACTTCCAATTGTGAAGAGCGAGCGAGCAAGGAAGGAAAGTCTACATTCCAGAACATTCCAGAATAAATTTTTAATACTAGTCTATTGGCAGGATTCAACAGCTTGTTGTTGTTTTATTAACACAATACACTTAAGAATAGAAAAAAAAAGATATATGTATTACTTAGTGTATTGAGAAGTGTTAATAGTTTATTGTGTATTTCTATTTATTTTATTTTAAACTATGCTTAAATGTAACACAGCAGTAAAAATTGTGTGAATATACAGCAAAAGAAATTCGTGTTCTATGCCACAGACTGGACTTCACCATGACCCTTAGTGGGATTTATTGTGTATTGAGGATGGATGAATGAATATACAAAATTCACCTAAAAACAACAAAAAGTAATTTATTTTTAACAAAATAATTTATTTACAATTTATTATTATTTTTTTTTATATATATTTTTTTTGTAATTCAAATAATTCATTTGTGGATGCATAGATTCTTTTATAAAACACAAATATTTCATATATTTATTTGAGAGAGATTTACACTTATCTAATTATATTTCTAAAAATAATTTAAATATTTTAGTATTAATACATTTCGACATATGCGGCGCGCATGGATGGATGGATAAATAAGAGTAACATGAAATTGTTCACAATTTTACAGCATACTTGGAAAACTATAGTGTATTTAGATTCTTTGTCCTAGAAGTGGAGAACAGCTCTTTACTTCCCCACAACTGACTAACCTAGAGCAGGCTCCAAGCTCACAACGTTTGTTTTCAGCTTCAAGCTTCTTCTCAGGGAACAAATAAGTGTCAGGAGAGATGTTTTTAAACAGAACAGCCGGGAAGGTCTGATCTCCAGTAATTCACTTCTCTCGTTTCTGAATGTACTTCTCATGCTCCTCAAGTGCAGATGAAACGACGCGGCAAAGTGTCGGTCACGTTCAAGTAACTCGCAGGCCTGGACCTTCAAAATATGCTGTCTTTAAACGGATGGATCGTACTTGGATTGTATGTAGAGGAAAATGGGGCAGAAATGGAATTTAAACATCTCAGGTCTCCAATTTGTGCTAAATGGCTTTTAAAATAGCTGTGGAAGATTAGTAGCAAAAAAAAAAAATGGCAGAACCTAAGAGTAATCTTTACTCTCTAGCTTTCCTGAGCAATAGCTTTGCCATGCGTTTTCTGACAGTGAGAACTTACAGCGCTCGTGTTGGGGTTCACCTTTGTGTTGAGGGCACGCGAGCTCGCTTTTATCAGCCCGCTGTATCTCACACAAACGGGGAAAGGAGGCAACGGTCATTTTTTATTTCCCTCTAGTTGCTGTGATAATGTCATTAATCTCTGTGGTCCCTGAGCCCGAGGTCTTCTCTCGCACTTCAGAGGGAACGTCATTAGTCATAGTCACGCGTGTGTGTGTGTGTATATACACACACACACACACGTCTACTCGCATCTACATAAACAACAGCAAGTCACAGATAAGACGACATTAACATATGTGAGAAGTACTCAGTTTTCTATTCAGCGTGCTTTATGTGGCTCAGCAGACTGGAGCAGGGGAATGCTTAATGTCAGGAGAGGATTGGAGGAAAATGGAGGGTAATCAGTCAAAGGGTCAGAATGATGGAAGGGAATATATATATATATATATATATATATATATATATATATATATATATATTAAAAAAAAGAGAGAGAGAGCCTGTAAATAATAGGGATGTCTGTTTAAAATAATTGTGGAAACCGAGGTAATGTTGTACGTGCATCTGTACAAATGCAGACAAACTCATGCGGGCCAAACTAAAGAAATTCAATCTGTTGGAAAAGGTAATCAAATCTCTGGACTCACTGCCAAAAAAAAAAAAAAAGCTCCCAAAATATCTACCAAATATAGTTCACAATCTGTTAAAGCGTAAAAGCTGACTGCTAAGAGACGAGACTGAGACGCAGATGGTCTTTTTGTTTTAAACCAACATGGCACCGTTCGGAATATTTTAAACGGCTTGAGCCGGGTGAAAAGATGCCAAGGTTAGGGGCGGGGTTTCAGGGTTAGCAGTAATAACACTTTTGTACCACTTTGGTGGTCTGAATTCGACTCCAAATGAAATAGTCACATCACAGCGTCATTTGAGACTCCTTCAAGATGTATGCTGATATTTTTGTAGATGTGTTTTACGCCAACCTTTAAAAAACACAACACTTCTGTTACACAATAAGAGCACTCATATGTGCACTCCAGCCTATTAGAGTAGATGGGGATAGTACGAGTGTGTAATAATAAAGCAAATTTCAAACGCAAACACTTGAACACAAGAAATTACAGCCCACAGTGTGACAACCAGATCACCAGAAATGAATGTTTCCTTCATAAGACCGTCAAAGCACTAATGGATTGATGCTGGAATGCTTAAAAAAATCATAAATAAATATAATTATTATAATATAATTATTAAAAATAAGGGGGGCACGGTGGCTTGGTGGTTAGCATGTTTGCCTCACACCTCCAGGGTTGGGGGTTGGATTCCCGCCTCAGCCATGTGTGTGTGGAGTTTGCATGTTCTCCCCGTGCCTCGGGGGTTTCCTCCGGGTACTCCAGTTTCCTCCCCCAGTCTAAAGACCTGCATTGTAGGTTGATTGGTGTCTCTAAATTGTCCGTAGTGTGTGAGTGAATGAGTGTGTGTGTGCCCTGCGATGGGTTGGCACTCCGTCCAGGGTGTATCCTGCCTTGACGCCCGATGACGCCTGAGATACAGGCTCCCCGTGACCCGAGAATAGATCGGATAAGCGGTAGACAATGAATGAATTAATTATTAAAATATTATTGTAATATATATATATATATATATAATGTGTGTATGTATGTATGTATGTGTGTGTGTGTGTGTGTGTGTGTGTGTGTGTGTATAAATAGATGGACTACTTTTTTTTTTTTTTTTTGGACAAATCTCACAATTAATAACTTTAAATATATTTTGTTCCTCAGATGTTTTCTAAAAGTCTTTGTATATGCGAATGACACCATGGTTTTGCTGTAATCTTGTGATTCCTATGCTGTCCTGTTACACATTTGTGTGCTGTTTGTTATATACAACATGTGCAGTAAAATAGTTTGGGGGGGAAATGCTCTGATGCAAAATGTGGGGAAAAAAAAAAATATTCCTCTTTTTTTCTGCATTTAATATCTGAGCATTTGCCATAAACACTATATAATATTCTATAATATACTAAACAATATAATACATATTTCCAATAGAAAGATACAAGCAACAGAAGGTCTTCCTAAATGGCCGCATTCTAAGAAATTCAGCCGGAAGCTGTTGAGCGTTTGTTCAGGTCTGAACGCAAGCCTCACTTCTATGCTGTGAGCATCAGAGAGTGCAGTGTTTCTGGGTTAGTAAAGGTCAAGTAGACCTTTCAGCAAAGTATCATACTTGTGTTTACACTCACGCCTTACACAGCCTTTCCTGCATGTCCAGTCCTGGGCTGTCAGGGGAGAATTAATACAATACGTGTCTATTTGCATGGTTATCGCTAATGGGGAAAGTGGAAAAAACAATACATACAACTGTCTTTTTTGTAAGCTTTATGAGGAATTGTATATTCTCATGGATGATTAGCTTGCTTAATCTCACTAGCCAAGCATTAGTGTATAATATTAAACAACTAACATAACATCTTCTACCCAGTAGTAGTTAGCTCTTTCTTGCTCCTATTGCACAGTAGCTACAATTCTAGTGTATACAGTATAATAACATACTAACTAAAAGATTACACAATAATAGCTGGCTTGATGTGAGCTAACTCGGTTACTCTATTGCGTAAAGTTATAGAAAGGAAATGATCCATAATCGCACTATACAGTGTCCCCCAGATGAGGAGGACCTCCCTTTTGAGTCTGGTTTCTCAAAGTTTTCTCCTCAGGGAGTTTTTCCTCACCACCATCACCTCTGGGCTTAATAGTCAGTGATCTAAAGTTAAACTTTAGAAAGTTAAGCTTTTAAACTTTTAACTTTAGTTATGACTGGAGACCAGATGACCTTTCATTTTTATCCAGGTTCTCTATAACACAATAACCTTTGTTTGTTTTTTTTGTCGTAGTAACTTCAAGAGGTTGGCGTTTTATAGTTCTAAATAGTGTAAGTCATAAGGATGGACCACACAGATGGACCAAGTATGACACTTTGTTCAGTAATATGTGCTTTTTTGTTGTAAGACTGCATCACCGGTTTGATTATGTTCCTCTGCCTTGTTTTATTCCTGAAACGCCGCACTACGTAATACGACCCTAAGAAATTAATGAAAATCCCTCCACGCAATGCAGCGTACGCAATCGTTCACGCCGAACCGAGTGCCGATCCGATCTACTGCCAAGACACCAACATTATGCACTGCACCGAGGCAGCAAATCCCTCCAGTAAAATGTGTATAGATAGCTGAGCCGAGCAAGAAGTAGCGTTTGTCACCCTCTCTGATGGAGATATCTGTGCGCTTGTACTTACGTGTCTGGGATAAAATCTGTTCTTTCTCCCGGGTTGCTTTGATGCGTCTGTGCTGCTTTACTGTTCTTTCTTGCATCCTGTGTGTGTCTGCATCTCTGCAGATTAAGATTATTGCAGGTTAAGGGCAGCACAGCTGCATCCTTCATTCTTTAGTCAAAACACACATCCATGACCCCACAAACACCCCCAAATACCCCCAACTTCATACAAAGATGGACAGACAGAGAGGCAGACAGGGACCGACAGAGAGACCAAAAAAGAGGCTGACAGTCAGACAGGCAGAGAGAGAGAGAAAGCGGGAGGGTGAAAGATGCAGATTGCAGGATGAGGAGAGCTTCCTATTTCATAGCACACCATTAGAGCCCATAAACCATGAATAATGGGACAGTTTGCCCTGGGAAAAAAAACAAATTTTTCCTCACCCCAGCTACAGTGCATCCATCCATCCAAGAATTATTTGTTTAGTTTTACCTGAAACTATAAGGCTAATTTAACTTAAGCAAAGAAAACATTTAGGTAAGCATTTGTCACGGTAGTGGTGTTTATACACCCGAGTCTTCCATTCACTAGCAGCAGTGACAGATTACTGGATGTGCTATTTCAAGATGGCCGATGCTACTTTCTTTTAGCACTCTGGCATAATTTTCTGCATTCTTTCAGAGGAAACAGTGTGTCTTACAGAATAAAACACAAAAAGAAGTCTTTTTCAGATATTAGACACTTCAACAAAGTGTTTTGATTTAAAGTGTGGTGATTTAGACATGCAGCGCCGTCGTGTTAGCAACACTAGCTTCACAACACCTCTTAAATGATGAAGGGAGCAAACATTTCAAAGCCAAAAACAGGTTGTTTTTCCTTTTTTGTTTTAGCTGGACTGTTTCTGGTTAAAAAGAAATCAATCTTTGCGAGTCACCCTGTGTTTCTGTGTACAGGTTTGCGACATTGTTGATGCTTTTGCCGCAGTTGCAGTAAACAGTAACCCAGAATGATTCTTTGTTCTAACCTCACCAAAAAAATGTTTTGAAATCTCTATTACACCAGTTTTGTACATAAAACTGTAGATACCACTTTCTCCGCCCCCTTCTCCCACTTCTCTTCATTCCAAGGCACGTCTGGTTTAGAGTTCATTACGGCAATGCCTCTGTCACTATGCAAAGTCGCTCTCATTAACCCCCCGCAGAGGTATCGGGTCATACCACTTCCTCCTGCTTCCCTTTGAATGACACCGGAGAGCAATCCCAGCCCTCTAAGGTCTCCTGCTATTCGTCAAGGGATTCCGGGATGACACGATTATTAATTTGTCATAAGGCATTACAGGTCAGTTTGAGATGAAACGTGATGCGTTGGGGGTCACAACTAAGACACGAGTGGGTTGAGGCTCACGCCGATTGGTTACTAATTCAATTACAGGTCGAAACGGCTGCAGTGTAGGAAGAAGGGTGCCTTATTTCCTTTTTTAATTGGAGCCAGGATTAAGATTTGAAGCTTTGTAGGTAGCATGTATATGAATAAAAGAATACAATGTGACTGTGGGCTGAAGGGAAAATAATGGATCGTCTGATTTTTGCTTATTTCAAGGCCAATTTGGCTCACGTGTTCAAAGTTGATTTTCTTTTTTTTTTTTAAAATACACATTTGTAAAATAAACGGAAGTGTACATATTTACTGAAGCTCAATGTAGAACAGCACTGACATGCACATAACAGCCGGCTTTTAGCTGAAATGCTGCGAGAAACCTTTGTTCAATACACTGAAAATAGACAAATGTGTTTACATCCATGTTATCTTGTGCTTATATATTAGAATATAAAAAAATCTTAAATGAAACGTTTTGTTTTTTTCTGCAATATTAGGCCGGTATGAAGTGTTTTTGTTTTTCATGCACCACAAATTAAAATGTTGTACTTTTTTAATTGTTTCTAGTTATGTGTCCTGTTATGAAACAGATGAAAGTTATCACTTGAAAGTTATGTTACAATGGCTGTAAATAATTACCCAGAAAACCCAGCCCTCTGGTGTGTGTGTGTATATGTATGTAAGTATGTATGTATGTGTGTGTGTGTGTGTGTGTGTATATGTGTACATGTGTGTGTGTATATATATATATATATATATATATATATATATATATATATATATATATATATATATAATATATATATATATGTATATATATATATATATATTCGCCATAGCGAATCATCTCTCTCCACCTATCCCTATCTTCTGCATCCTCAACACTTGCACCCACTAGCTTCATATCCTCATTAATTACATCCATATACCTCCTCTTTGGCCTTCCTCTTTGCCTCCTGCCTGGCAGCTCCATGTCCAACATTCTCCTACCAATATACTCACTCTCCCTCCTCTGTACATGTCCGAACCATCTTAATCTGGCCTCGCTAACTTTGTCCCCCAAACGTCCAACATGAGCTGTCCCTCTGATGTACTCATTCCTAATCCTGTCCAATCTTGTCACTCCCAAAGAAAACCTCAACATCTTCAGCTCTGCTACCTCTAGCTCTGACTCCTGTCTCTTCTTCAGTGACACTGTCTCTAAACCATACAGCATGGCCGGTCTCACCACTGTCCTGTACACCTTCCCCTTGATTCTCGCTGATATTTTCTGATCACACAGAACTCCCGACACCTTTCTCCACCCATTCCAACCTGCCTGCACTCGCTTCTTTACCTCTTTCCTACACTCTCCATTACTCTGGACTGTTGACCCCAAGTACTTAAACTCCTGTACCTTCTTCACCTCTTCACCCTGTAACCTTACTGTTCCACTTCCCTCCCTTTCATTCACACACATGTACTCAGTCTTACTACGACTGACTTTCATTCCTCTTCTCTCCAGTGTAAACCTCCACCTCTCCAGGTTTTCCTCCACCTGCTCCCTGCTCTCACTACAGATCACAATGTCATCTGCAAACATCATTGTCCAAGGAGACTCCTGTCTGACCTCCGCTGACAACTGGTCCATCACTATAGCAAACAGGAAGGGGCTCAGAGCCGATCCCTGATGCAGTCCCACCTCCACTTTGAACTCCTCTGTCTGACCTACAGCACACCTCACCACTGTCCTGCTCCTCTCATACATGTCCTGCACCACTCTGACATACTTCTCTGCTACTCCTGACTTCCTCATACTGTACCACAGCTCTTCTCTTGGCACCCTGTCATACGCTTTCTCCAAGTCTACAAACACACAGTGCAACTCCCTCTGACCATCCCTATACTTCTCCATCAAAATTCTCAGAGCAAAAATTGCATCTGTTGTGCTCTTTCTGGGCATGAAGCCATACTGCTGCTCACAAATTTCCATTACCTTCCTTAACCTAGCTTCCACTACTCTTTCTCATAGCTTCATTGTATGGCTCATCAACTTTATCCCCCTATAGTTACTGCAACTCTGCACGTCACCCTTATTCTTAAAGATCGGCACTAACACACTTCTTCTCCATTCCTCAGGCATCCTCTCACTCTCTAAAACCCTGTTGAACAAACTAGCTAAAAATTCCACTGCTGCCTCTCCCAGACACTTCCAGACCTCCACCGGGATGTCGTCAGGACCAACTGCCTTCCCACTTTTCATCCTCTTCAAAGCCTTCCTGACTTCATCCTTTCTAATGTTATCTACTTTCTGTTCCACAGAGTTCACCCCTTCTACTTTTTTCCCTCTCATTTTCCTCATTCATCAGCTCCTCAAAGTATTCCTTTCATCTCCTCTGTACACTCTCCTCACTTGTGAGCACTCTTCCATCTCTATCCTTAATAACTCTAACTTGCTGCACATCCTTCCCATCTCGATCCCTCTGCCTAGCTAACCTGTACAAGTCCTTCTCTCCTTCACTAGTGTCTAACCTAGTGTACAACTCATCATATGCCTTCTGCTTGGCCTTAGACACCTCCCTCTTCACTCTGCGCTGTAACTCCTTGTATTCCTGTCTATTCTCTTCAGTCCTGTCCATGTCCCACTTCTTCTTGGCTAACCTCTTCCTCTGGACACTATCCTGAACTTCCTCATTCCACCACCAAGTCTCCTTATCTTCTTTCCTCCTTCCAGATGACACACCCAGCACCTTTCTCCCTGTCTCCCTGATCACTTCTGCTGTAGTTTCCCAGTCATCTGGCAGCACTACCTGACCACCCAGAGCCTGCCTCAACTTCTGTCTAAATTCCTCACAACATTCCTCCTTTTTCAGCTTCCACCACTTGGTTTTCTTCTCTATCTCTATCTTTGACCTCTTCATCTTACAGACCATCAAAGTCATCCTACACACCACCATCCTATGCTGTTTGGCTACACTCTCTCCCACAACCACTTTACAGTCACTAATCTCTTTCAGATTGCCTCTTCTACATAGGACGTAGTCTACCTGTGTTCTCCTACCTCCACTCTTGTAAGTCACTCTATGCTCCTCCCTCTTCTGAAAATAAGTGTTAACCACAGCCATGTCCATCCTCTTAGCAAAGTCCACTACCATCTGTCCTTCTAGGTTCCTTTCCTTAACTCCAAACTTGCCCATCACCTCCTCATCACCTGTGTTCCCCTCACCAACATGTCCATTAAAATCCGCTCCTATCACCACTCTCTCACCCGTGGGAATACTCTCCATCACCTCATCTAATTCACTCCAGAATCTCTCTTTCTCCTCTAACTCACAACCTACCTGTGGGGCATAACCACTAACAACATTCAACATCACCCCTTCAATCTCTAACTTCAGACTCATCACCCTGTCTGATACTCTCTTCACCTCCAGGACATTCCTCACAAACTCCTCCTTCAGGACCACACCTACCCCATTTGTCTTACTATCCACACCATAATAAAACAGCTTGAATCCTGCTCCTATACTACGAGCCTTGCTACCCTTCCACTTGGTCTCCTGTACACACAGTATATCCACCTTCCTTCTCTCCATCATATCAGCCAGCTCTCTACCTTTCCCTGTCATAGTACCAACATTCAGAGTTCCTATTCTCAGTCCTACACTCTTACCTTTCCTCTTCTCTCTCTGTCTGTGCACTCTCCTCCCTCCTCTACTTCTTCGACCAACAGTAGCCCAATTTCCACCGGTGCCCTGTAGGTCAACGGCGCCGATGGCGGTCGTTGTTAACCCGGGCCTCGACCGATCCGGTCTGAAATTCGTACTGACGATTCGCATGGTTAAATTTGCCAATGTTTTACGCCGGATGCCCTTCCTGACGCAACCCTCTCTACTTATCCGGGCTTGGGACCGGCACAGAAGTCACTGGACTGTGACCCCCATGGGTAGATTTTATATATATATATATATAATATATATATATAGATCAGAAATTGACATGTTGACCATTCTTAATAAAGAACTGAATATTCAACACCCCATTGAATATTCAGTATATAGTTCATATAACATTATGAGCACTGAGAGGTGAAATGAACACTGATTATCTCCTCATCATGGCACCGGTTAGTGGGTGAGATGTATTAGGCAGCAAGTGAACATTCATTCATTGTCTACCGCTTATCTGATCTACTCTCGGGTCACGGGGAGCCTGTGCCTATCTCAGGCGTCATTGGGCATCAAGGCAGGATACACCCTGAACGGAGTGCCAGCCTATCGCAGGGCACACACACACACACTCTCATTCACTTACACAATATGGACAATTTAGAGATGCCAATCAACCTACAATGCATGTCTTTGGACCGGGGGAGGAAACCGGAGTACCCGGAGGAAATCCCCGAGGCATGGGGAGAACATGCAAACTCCACACACATGGCAGAGGCAGGAATCGAACCCCCAACCCTGGAGGTGTGAGGCAAACGTGCTAACCACTAAGCCACCGTGCCCCCGCAAGTGAACAGTTTGTCCTCAAAGTTGTTGTTAGAAGCAGGAAAAATGGACAAGCATAAGGATTTGAGCACGTTTGACAATGGCTTTGTGATGGCTAGACTACTGGTCTCCCAAACTGCAGCTCTTGTGGGGTGTTCCCAGTCTGCAGTGGTCAGTATCTATCAAAAGTGGTCCAAGGAAGGAACAATGGTTGGATCGGACCCATTAATGTTGGTTCTGATAGAAAGGTGTCTGTCTGTCTGTAAATACACAGTGCAAAAATGTTTCAGGAATGGTTTGATGAGCACAACAACGAGTTTGAGGTGTTGACTTGGCCTCCAAATTCCCCAGATCTCAATCCCATCAAACATCTGTGGGATGTGCTGGACAAACAAGTCTGATTCATGGATGCTCCACCTTGCAACTTGCAGGATTTAAGGGATCTGCTGCTAACATCTTGGTGCCAGATACCTTCAGGGATCTAGTGGAGTCCATGCCTCGACTGGTCAGGGCTGTTTTGGTAGCAAAAGGACCAACACAATATTAGGCAGGTTGTCATAATGTTATGCCTGATCTGTGTGTATAGGAACAGTACCGTATTAGAATGAGCGCAGGCTGAAATACCGTCCGAGTCGCTGTTATCAGAAACGATTAAACGGAGCCGAATTGAAAATTCAGCAGTGCTGCAGTATAAATATTGATGATGAATATCAATATTCAGGTGAAGGCAGATAATGTAAATAATACATTTTTCACCTTTCATATTTCTTTAAAACTGGCTGCATAATAACCGAATGAACACAGCAGGCTTATGTAGCTTTCCTCGTGTGTGTGTGTGTGGTGTTGGGGATTTGTGAGCACTTACTGCAAAAGAGATTGAAATGTAGAGAACCTTTTCACACCACTGACCCAATCCATGTTAAAAGCACTGGCTGGTCTCTAATCCTGTTGTATACAAGACTGAATTAACTTTCTGATGGACATTTGAGAGTGTGTGTGTTCTTTCTATCTTAATGCCAAATGGAGGGACCCTGTCACACTATGCTCTAATCTCCATCATCATGTCTGTCTTAATTATTTTTTTCCCCTCGCTCTTTCTTTTCTTTTTTCCCACCTTCAAAAAATCGTTAGATGAAACTCATCTGATATCAGCTCCTGCCTGAATTCTCAGCCTTGTTTACCTCGATCTTAGAAAAAGGAGAAAAAAACAAGAAATAAGAAATGCGACATGTAATATATTTAAACAACAAAAACACGTCTCCTAAATTATGTAGCACATTTAAAGGTCAAGATGTTTATTTTCTACTCAGTGAGTTTCTGAGGTCAAGGCTTCACCCTTAATATGACCAGAGCTTAGCATAGTGCCGATGCTAGTGTTGTGCTTTTACTTATTTTTTTGCTACATGACGTCCATCATTTTGCCCTTTATGCTTTAACTCCTTTTTTTTTTTTTTTGACTGAATGATTTGGTTTCTCGCTTTGTGCACAAAGGATACGTTTGTTCTCTCCTGATATCTCGCCCTGTTTGTCTCTCCTACGAGCAGGCGTGGCAGCACTCCAAGACGAAGCGTATCAAGCTGCCAGTTTGACCCTCACAGCAGCGCGCGCGCGCGCACACACACAGACGCACAGTGTGGGTGTAGCAGCGACAGAGGCTGTTGCCTCTGGATTTGATGTTCTGCATCGTTTATGCTCTCGCCTTTCTCCCTCTCTTTCTTGCACTCGCTGTCTCACTGACATCCTCAGGGCAGCAGCAGCACAGCCAAGGTAATGACTGAGGAAAGCACGGCGCACTTGCATACATTATTAATATATTGTTATATGGTGGCCTCCACCTCCATGGCCTCCAGGAGTCACACACTGGTTTGCCTGCTAGCGGAACTGGAAATGGTGTGCTGTGCCTCAGGGTGTGTTTGCATTATGAGTCAATGCAGCTATGCTTTTCCTGTGTGTGTGTGAGATAGTTGGTAGGTGTGTATATGTGTGTGTGTGTATATTTATATATATATATATATATATATATATATATATATATATATATATATATATATATATATATATATATAGTTGGTATATATATATAATATATATATATATATATATATATATATATATAGTTGGTTTTATATATATATATATATATATATATATATGAGTTAGATAAGGACAGTTTTTAAAAGCCAAAAAAACACTTGGACATCTTAGTTCTTGGGTGAAAATGAGAGCTGAGAGTTACTAGTTACTGTCTAAAATGAAACTAGAGTTTCACACAATCTCTGGTTTCCGCCGATTTCCAAGATCCACCACAAACTTGGACCGGGATAAAGTGCTGAAGTGGAAATATCCAGAAATAAAAATGGCACTTCATTCAGTTGTTGGAGTCAAATTGGTGTGAGAAATGGGGGGGGGGGAGCTTCAAAAAGGAATGATTTTTTTGTTTTTTTTTTGTTTACAGCAGCAAGATGGTTATCATGCTCCTTTCCATTGACGTTCCTTCATGTTCCCAACTAACAAAATGCCTTTTGATTTCTAACATCTATTTGATAGATTTGCAGATAAATTGTGAACTAAATCTCTATTTTCTGCCAATTTTAGCACTCCTATTTATCAAATCTAACCTTGTTAGCAGTTGTATCTTGACATTATATTAGAATGTATACATTCCTGTGCTCACACTGCTCCAACCCATAGGTTTGCTCACAGATTTCCAGAGTCGGATTGTGAAGATCTGAGTGACAAACGATCCATTTCTCCGCCAAGATCGAGATAAACGACTAAAGCGTCACGCCAGACTGTCTCCTATTGGCTGAGCCGTGGCCATGCCAGAGTGCCAGAGAATGATCCATTGAGCACGACAACACATTGGATTAGAAAACATCATTCCCAGGACCGATACTCAGACTCAGATTTGCCTCTAATTGCTTTCACAGTCTAAAAACCAAAGGTCTGGATATGAATGAGTAAAAAAAAAGTCTTTTTGCTCAAAACAGCGCCGATCATGAATGATGAAACTTTTATAGCCAGCAGCATTTGCAAACAGGCATAAATGTGGTAATAGAATCCACCAACTCTGTGGCCTCGTTCTTTGATATTCACTGAACAAGGTAGAAAAAGCAGAACCAAAGCACCAGCTTTCAAAGGCAAACCACTTCTATTACCTCTGCCCCCATTCCTGCTCTTGCTCTCTCTCTCTCTCTCTCTCTCTCTCTCTCTCTCTCTCTCTCTCTGCATTCATTATCTTTCGTCCTTCTATCACACTCTTGTTCTCTCTGCCCCTATGCCTTACTCAGCTTGCTGCAAAATCCTTCATTATCTATCTAACCAGACGCACCCCATTTGGCTTTGGCTTCACCTCATTTTGTTGCAGTGCAGTGTTTTTGGATGCTGAATTCTCTCTGTCTTTCTCTCTAGAGGTTCATCTGTGATTCTCTCTTTTTTTTTTTTTTTTTTTTTATTACACAAAAGAAGGCTTTGTTTTGAATTGATAATTCATGGAACGGTATACATTTCTGACTGCCAATATTTGCACAAGAATGCCCCAAAGGAATGCACCTTATCACTATGTCATAACCAACCGCTTCCCAGAGCAAAAACCCCACCCCATAAACCTCCAAAACATCCCAATTCATCATTATGATTAATCTTTCTAAATACATGCCCATACCAGAAACTTCCAAATACATTGCATTAATACTTCTAATACGCTGTTGTAAGCAAAACCTGTGTTATCCTAATGCATGGCATCACAGCCAAATGCCTTTCTAATACATTGTTATAACCAAAATGTATGAGAGTAAGACATGGTGTTAAGGCCAAGACCGTCTTCAAATTCATTGCCATAACCAAACCCTCCGCTGATTACTACATTATGTCCTAACCAAACACCTTCCTAATACATTATCATAACCCAAAGCCCATTCCTACACACATACACTGTCGTAACCAAAATTCAGTATGCCCTTAAGCCGTAATCTTAACATCATCTAGGACATTATGGCATAACCAGAAAACCCTTCACGATACACTGTCATAACTAAACACCCCCAACATGTGCTGTCATGAACAAAACCCCTCCCGATATAGTGCTATAACCAGAACCTCTTCCATTATGTTAAGTCATAACCAAAAGCTCTTGTTATGCATCATAACCAAACCCCTTCCAAATACACGATCATGATCAGTCTCCTTCCAAATACGCCGTTGTAATCAAATTCCATCCAAATATGCAGTCGTAACCAAACTCCATCCAAATACACCTTCATAACCAAATTCAATCCAAAATACACAATCTTAACCAAACTCCTTCCAAATACGCCATCGTAACCAAACTCCATCCGCATAACTACAACTACTCTTCCACTTCATTATGTCTTAACTAAAACACCTTAAGCAGGAACTTGGGGACTCAATCTTACTCCCTCCACTCCCAATCTGTATGGTTTTAATACCTTTCTTGGGGTCACACAGGTTCTTTAACTCTGACAATATCTTCATGGAGATGGCTTTGTGCACAGGGGCATTGTAATGCTGGAACAGCTTTAAGCCTCTTAGTTTCAGCAAAGGGAAATCTTATGTTCTCATACGGCATAGAGTGCAATTGTTATTCATTTAGCTGACACTTTTATCCAAAGGAGGCAAGTAGTGTTAACATACAAGAATTATAATTTAGAAAATAGAGGCATGTGCAGTTTTTTTATTTTTATTTTGGAGTGGGGTTAGTTAAGCGTTCATGGAAGAGGTCTTTAGCCATTTTTGAAGATTCTGATGTTTGTATTGGGTTTGAGTTCCTTCCACCACTGAGGGATGGTCAGTTTGAAGGTTCTAGACAGGGACCTCTTGCCTCATTGTGTAAGCACTCCTCGGCATCGGGGTTTAACTGATCGCAGGCTGTGGGAGAGAACATAAACCTGTGTTGAGAGAGACCCACATACAGGTTTGTTCAGTTGTCCATCTACCTTTGCCAGGAAGTGTATATCTTTCATCATAAACAAAATGACTTTCAGGATGTTGTTGAAATCCAAACGATTTAAGATTTCGGAAGCACTGACAGATTTGCTTATTCACTTACTGTTTTGGCCACCTTCTCCATAGAACCAAAGGAAGTGAGGATAAACACAGGATGTTTGTGGTCAAGTATTAAAAGCTTCTTTCCATAATTCATGTGGTTCAGTACTCGGATATCACGATAAGTGTTTATGCATCCAGTTCAAACCTCATCAAGATGCAGTCCAAATAGAAGGCACACAAAAGACCCAGGTATTAATGGGGTCAGAGTTGTAGCCCAAACAGGGAGATTTAAGTTATGAAACCAGTGTTGATGCTGAAGTCACTTTTTGTTGTTGTTGTTGTTGTTGTTGTTGTCTTTTCTCGGTCGGACTGTTAGTCCTTGTGTGCTTGCCAGATTATATCGTAGGTAGTGGTGATGTTCAGCTCGATGAGGCAGTCAGCTTGTTTTTAAGACTGGAATATGATCTCTTTCTCTCTCTCACTCACACTCACACACACACACACACACACACACTCGGTCTTCCTCCCTCTCTTGTGGTAACACTTTCAGATGAAAGTGTGAGAACGTTTCTCTCCAGGACTCCTTTTAGCCTTTTTTCACTCCCGGCTTTATGTCAAGGCTTTGCGGCGGTTAGCAAACGCTTAGCAAAACAAGCACCGCATGTAGGCCGTAGTGCAAAAATAAGTAAATAAAAGCAGGTGCGAGGGTAGAACGAAAAAAACAAAAAAAACAGACAGCTGCTGAAAAGAGACACACAGCCGGGGTCAACTCTTTTGAAATTGGCTCTCTTCTTGCACTCAATATGGAAGCGGCCATAAGCGAGAACCTCAATTTGGACGAAGGGCTTTCGTTTCCTTTTAAAAGCTCCAAGAGTAATGGATTTGTGTGTGCGGTGCGGAGGTGTGAATGCTGTTTTTTTACACATAAAGAGACTATTTCATTACAGCCACGCTTGTCCTCATTCCCCGGGCTTATTTACGAACACCGTCGAAGTGAGACACGCACTCTGTCTTCGAGCCACTCGTCATCAATACCTGTCCTTACAGCTTCTCGTAGCAGGCTTGTGCGGTCAGCTCTATTCAACTACCTAAAACTGATGGATTGTTTTTTTTCTTTTCCTTTCAAAGACTGATTCTAAATTACAAGTATAGCACTGATTGAGCGAGACAGACTAGCAGATGGTTTCTGACAACACCACATCAAAAAAAAGAAGCTAAGTAGCAAAGGCTTTAACACCTGTCCAAGCTTTTTGCTGCAAAAGGCATGTGCCGCTGTAATGGTGGTAAAATGTGAGAAAGTGGTGCTATTAGACGGCGTCGTGCTGGCTCTGATTGGCTAATCAGTGCAGATGCAAATGAGGCTCATTAACAGCAGGGAGCATAAAAGTAATTTCTCAGAAAGAGGGAATTAAGAAAAAGTATAAGGAAAGTCAATAAATACCAGACAAACTTTTTGCCTGAGGAATACAATAAGCTGTGTTCAGATGTGCCTTGATGCCTCGGTTGTTTCTGACCCTGAAATCAGACGACAGTGTGAGGAGTCTGTACATTTTGTCTCTTGCGGACATGAAGCCAACGCTACTCTTGTCTCCTGTAGACGTTACCATCAGTATCATCTATCCAGCGTTTTGTATCCCACAGCACACAATTTCCTACAGTATATGGTTTCTTTGTCTTTAAAATGGATTTGAAATGAATTCTCAAGGCTTCATATCAGCTTTCTAAGTTGTACTGCTAACTGTCCTAAGCCTCACCAGAGGCACCATCATATACAGTTTCTTTCTCCTAACGATTATGACACAACACTTCTGCAGCCCTTGTCTGTTGCGATTCATATATGTGACCCCTGTTTAACTCGATGGTTTTGTAAACACGTTGGATTGTTACGTCTGCTGCCACTACTAACATTTTCATAAGGCAAACAAATGCCACAGGTGCACCAGAATTTAACACTGCTGTCTGTCTGTCTGTCTGTCTAGCTATCTCCCTGTCTCTCTACCTGTCTATTTATCTATCTATCTATAGACCTGCCTGTCTTTATGGCTAAGGAGCAATGAACACGAGACAGGGTTTTTTTTTTTTTTTCTGTCTTTCCTCATAGCTGCTCTCTTTTTCAACAGCAACATGAGAACTTCTAACAGCAGAATAGATTTTATGGAAAATGTTGTTCTCAAAAGATTTAATTTCCTCTTATTTTCTGATTTGTATCCCCCCCTTAATTTTCGATTTGTTTTTAAATGGTCAACTGATGCTGTGACATCAACCAGAGACATTTTTAGACAAGCATACAGTATGTTATAACTGTGAGAATTCCATGTCACAAAGCAAATGTACACACTACTTCACATAGATCCATCTTAAACTATGAGAGAGAGTCGACCCTCGAGTTGGTCGGAGCTCACAAGTCGTTTGTGATCAAGGTGTGATTAGATATATGATCCACTGACGTATTTATGTGGCCGACACTCGTCCTTTATGTGAATTCTTTCTCTGCTAGTTTCGCTAGTGTAGATTCCCCCTTACCACCTTATTCCAAACCTGCACATTAAACCCAGCTGGTCGCTCTGTGATGAGTCTGCAATGCCACAGCACTGGATTTATGCTTCATCAGCCAAACGCAGGCTCGATGCAAGTTGTGCAACATAGCATCATCTTCAGATCTTCCAGACAAAATTAGCAGCGACACAGTCATAAATGTTTGCCTTGCGGGTGCATTTATGCCTTGATTCCCTTGAGAGGTTATACGGTTTTCACTGGAGAACTGCTAGAAATATTCATTTGGCCCTGTGAAGTTGCAGCCTGAGGTTAAATTTAATGTGACTCCTCAGACCGAGAGCTGTTTTGTGATTCAGGGTAGACGCTTCGGGAGCGAACGATGGGGCGTCCAGTCTCGTTCCCATTTGATTAACATACAGGGCACTGGAGGTTAAGATTTACGCTAACGGCAACTTATTTGTCCAGAAGCAGTCCGTCTGTATCCCCTGTAGCAAACTTGTTAGCCTTTAGTCTAACAAACTGTCGGGCTTCATGCTTCCTCCGCAGAGATTTGTAAGCGAAAAAACGCAGAATCAAGAGCTATTAAAATGTAGGAAAATATGCCCAAAGACATCTGTTAGTGTAAATAAGCATGACTGCAGACATAAGCGCATGCCACAACGCAAAGCATAGCTTATTTGTATAATGCACAGAACACGAGACACCTCATAAACAGCCTGAGGCTACACCTCAGGATACGATGCTGCCTTACACACGCCCTTGCAATTTCCGTACAATATGCTGAGTTAAGCAAAGAATGGACTGATTTGGCAGCAAATGTGACGCCGCTCAAAAGGTCTGATTCTATCAGAGTAGATCCTATCTAATGTTTGATTCCAAAGCAACAACGAGAAAGCTAGAGACAGAGAGTAATGTACAGTTTAAAAAAAATGATTTTAAATGCAGCTGCCAGGTATTTTCTCTAATTAAAATTTATAGCATTTTCACTTTGAAAGTAATGGCACATTGCACTACAGCTTTAAACAATACAATATAATGTGTGTATGTGTGTGTGTGTGTGTATATATACACTAGTAAATGTATGTTTTATGTGCTTTTCAGAGAACCAGATATCTTTTTAATAACAAGCGAAATAGATATGTATAAATTAATATATTTAAATCATATAAGAAATTAAAAAAGAAATAAAGAAAGAGACAAAAAAACCTAAGTAAAAAGTGTTATCTATGTAAAATGATAATGATAATGTTATGCTTGGTTCGGCTAGCTTTAAAATAGTGGGTTTTCTTTTTTTTTTTAGGTTCAGGTAAATACTTTTGCACGTGAACTATCCAGAAAGAAAGAATGACACAAACTTTCATTCAAAGAAAAATGCTACATGATGCTTGGTGCTACAGTCCAAATTTGGTACTGATCTTATGCTGCATTCGTGAGCAAGTGGGAACTGGGACATTTCCGACTTCCCAGTAGGAAATATCTATTTGGAAAGCTTTTCAGCTCCCAGTTTCTCAGAGTTGCGCTTTTTTAACATGGCGCCCTCTAACATGGCGGCAAAATAGCGAAATCTAAGAACACACAACAATTTCTGTTTTGAAGCAGTTTATTGAATTTCTGTTTATTTATAATTGCTAAATACTGGATGATGCATTGATGATTGATTTTTATTTTTTTTTTAATGCAGATGTGATAATTCAATTAAGTCTTTAAAGGTTTTACTTTGTCCCTTGTTAACACAAGTACATGGACATAGGCCTTGGAGCCAGACCTGTTCTTTCAGCTGGTCCATGTTCAGGGTCGCCACAGCGGAGCATTTGGTCTGCATGTTTTGATTTGGCACAGGTTTTACGCCGAATGCCTTTCTGGACACAACCCTCCAATTTTATCCGGGCTTGGGACTGACAGAGTTAACTCTTAAGAGGCTAGGTTAGCTCCCTGCTCAGGAATCAAACCCGGGCCGCAGCGACAAGAGTGCAGGATCCTGCAGCTGGACCAGCCAGGCCTGGATTTGTTGTATTGCTAAACAGATCAACATGAAATCAATGGAGGAAGCCATGGGAGATAGTAAGGAGCTTACCAGATCAGAATCAGAATCAGAATCAGAAAAGTTTTTATTGCCAGGTACAGCAAATGGTTCGCGAAGAGCACTTTACAGTACTAGGAATTTGTCTTGGTGTCAGGTGCAAAACATATAAACAGATAAAATTTTAAAATAATAAAATAAACTATAATAAATTAAATAAAGTTGCGATTTACAATGTAAGTGTAAGTGAAGTTGAAGGAGACTGTCCAAACATGTATACAGATAACATATGTACACAAATGAGAATGATAATAAATATGTACACAGAAGTTTGAGGTTGGGTGAGAGTGACTGTCCAAATAAGTATCCAGTATGTACAATCGAGAATGAAATAAATATTGTGTACAGAAGCTTGAGTTTGGGGGGTCATCTGGGGGTAAGTGGGGCACTGTTCAGCGGGCTGACTGCAGTGGGGAAGAAACTGTTTTTGTGGCGTGAGGTCCTGGTCCTGATGGACCAAAGCCTCTTTCCAGAGGGGAGGGACCGAAAGAGTTCATTACCGGGATGAGAGGGGTCGGCTGCGATCTTGGCTGCACGTCTCCGGGACCTGGACACATACAGCTCTTGGAGAGATGGGAGACTGCAGCCAATCACCTTCTCAGCTGAGTGGATGACACGCTGCAGTTTGGCCTTTTCCCTGGCTGTAGCTGCAGCAAACCAGACTGTGATGGAGGATGTGAGGACAGATTCAATGGCAGTGTAGAAGTTAACCAGCATCTTTACAGGGAGGAGAAACTTCTTCAGCTGCCGCAGGAAATACATCCTCTGCTGAGCCTTCTTGGTGAGAGACCTGATGTTCTGCTCCCACTTGAGCTCCTTGGTGATGGTGGTGCCTAGGAAACAGAAGGACTCAGCAGATGACACCGGAGAGTCACAAAGGATGACAGGGGGGCGGGGGGATGGGTTTTTCCTGAAGTCCACTTTCATCTCCACTGTCTTTAGGGAGTTGAGCTCCAGGTTGTTCGTGCTGCACCATGATACCAGACGATCGATCTCACCCCTGTAGGCCGACTCGTCCCCATCAGAGATGAGGCTGATGAGGGTGGTGTCGTCAGCAAACTTCAGAAGTTTGACAGACTGGTGACCAGATGTGCAGCCGTTGGTGTAGAGGGAGAATAGCAGAGGAAAAAGGACACAGCCTTGGGGGGATCCAGTGCTGATGTGCTGGAGGTCAGAGACATGCGTTCCCAGCCTCACGAACTGTCTGTCAGGAAGTCCGTGATCCAACTGCACATGGAGTCAGATCATAGAACACTACAACCAGTCATTCAGGAAATGGGGGAGGGGGACATAGCTGCTTTTACTCAGTCATTACTTGAAAGCCATGCGAACCGATGCTGTCTGAGAAGAAATCTGCTTTGGGGCTCAGCAAAAGAAAGCTGATCTACACACTCTTATGCTCTTATCCATAAGCATTATGTATGGTTTCGCACTACACGTCCATGATCTTCACTCCCGCAGGGAATGAATGGAATAGTAATGGCCTCTGCAGTGTAGCTTGGAGATAAGAGTTTATCTTTGGAAATCCAGACTGGAGAGAGAAGGAGAAGGTGAAGATGAAGGGAATAAAGTGACGAGCAGCATGTTAACATGTGCACACTCACTGGGCTGTATGTTTAAGTCCATCGGTTTTATTAACATTTTTCCAGGAATAGTTATTTAGAGATGACGCTAGCCAATTTTTTTTGGCTCCTCAAATCATCTACTTGTAGTTGTAAATCTAGACCACCATCTAGCACTTGTCTTTAAAGATGGGAAAAAAAATCAGGGATAGAAAATCCGGACCCATGAAGGAAATATGGGCCCCGGAAAGAGAGCAGCAAAAAATGAAGAACCAAGCAAGCCCAAGAGAAGTCTGTTTAACATCGGTGTCATGAAGCAAAGGGTCACACTCCAATTATTCTTGAGGAGCCAGACCTTCAGACTGACGCTAGAAGATCTAGGCTCCTTAGCCGCTCTTACTGACCAAGGACTGCCCAAGAGGGTGTCTGACCTGACCTGTGAAGCAACCAATCAGTTAGTTTTGTTCAGTGTCATGTTAAGGGGCGTTATGCTTCATGCAAGTCAATATCCCAATAAAACAGACCAGCATGCAGCCACAGATCATTTGTTTTAGAAAGTTGTGCAAATTAATGAATCTATCCTGTGATGTTAACATCATTTTGGAAAATCCAGTGTTCAGCTGATCCTCAAAAGTGCTCATTGTCACAGTTGTAGTGGTTTTGGTTCCAAGCAGACCATTAAAATAAATGTGATGTCTCAAGGAAATCCTGTTGAATCCAACCAATCAGATTACAACCATAAACTCCTGAAGTATTCCAATTTTGTGTTGTACGCATCAGATGTTCAGCCAACGGTTCATGGGTGTGACATCTGCGGCTGAGAATGCATTCCAGTTGACATTTTACTCCCTTCTGGAGGTTCAGGAACACTTTCTCTGATAATGTACAACAAGGAAACACTGGTTGCTGATGCATTCATCTGCCCTCTGTTTTGCCTGCAGCGCCTATAACTTGATATTTCCAGATTTAGGATATTAAAGCAGTGTTTACTTGATATTTCTGTACATTTTTCTTTGAGACAGAAATGCAAAGCTTTATAGTTTATAAAAGAATAATATAGCCTGAAGGTGAATATTCAAGACAAGAAAATTGAGCATAACTCTACTGCTAATAGTCCTGTTAATTCTAAAGAAACTGGAATAATGAATCTTTTAAGCAATTTAACGGCCTTTGTCTTGGCAGGACCAGTAACCGGCACGGTGCTTGACAAGATGATAAACCAGTAGCGTGCTTTCGGTCTCTGGTGTGAGACGTAAACTGGTGAAATGAAACGCATTGCTCACCCATAAGCCCTGTTTACCACGATTTATTGACCACACTCTCTCCACATGTTTAGCGTAATTGGAGGTCGATGGTTGGTCATTACCAGGAAAACAATACCTCCTTGCAATCTGAAAAAAGGTACAGTGGTATTCAATATAGAACCTTAGCTTCTACAAAGAAGCTTTATGCCAAAAAAGGTTCCAAAGTGGAGACAAAAATCCTTTCGGCACAAAATGTTCTTTTGGCTAAACTTCACCTTATGCAAATTTACATCATCTATATTAATGTGGTGTATTTTGTAACTGTCTCTTACATTCATATTTTGCACTGTAATATAATCTTTGCAGTCAGCATAATGCATTCAGTTATTTTTCTTTGTTTTTGTTTCATGATTATTATTTATTACTTCTTGAACCCTTAAAAGGTTGTTATTCACAGGCTACAAAGAACCCTGCTTTTTAAATGAGCCCTTAAAAAAGGGTTCATTCTGTATAGAGCCATTTAGGGCTTTCAAATATGAAGCACCTTGTATATAGTTCTTTTAAGGGTATTTCATTTTTACCAGAATCTCTGGAGTTGGGGGTTCGATTCACATCCCTACCCTGTTTCCACCCATGTGGTTTCTTCCAGGTCCTCTGGTTTCCTCCCCTAATCCAAAAAGTATTTTTTTTTTTTTTTGTAGGTTGGTTAGCATCTCTAAATTGTCTGGTGTGTGTGATTGTGCCCTGTGATAGGCTGGCACCCTCTCCAGGGTGTGCTCTGCCTTAAGTCCCCTGGGATACTTACTGGGAGACTCCAGGTTCCCAGCAACCCTGTGTACTGTAGAATGAGTACATGACCACATGGATTGTATTGAAATGAATGTAGATCAAAACCAGCCAATGGAGCAGTGGCTTAATCTAGATTTGATTTTATTTACTTGTGATTCGCTCTAGACAGTTTGTACCATAAGTGCTGCTGATATGCTCGAATCTGATTGTTTAGACCGACTGACCGTTGATTCATTCCGAGCAACAGCATTTCTGACAGTAGCTTCGTTTTATATTAATGTGCTTGTTCTAATATGACTTCTTTTTTGTAAGGAGTCTTCAGTGTCATTGTGTATGTGTCAGGAGCTACTGGGACAGTTCACTGCCAGACCACCAGAGGGGGTTCTGGCAGTCATTTCACAATAGCCATAGCTTTTTGTTTCTGTAGACCCTACGTGTGTTGTGCCATGCCCTTCCTATTGTTCCACTTTCATGCCGTGTCACCTGTTCCCTATATAGGACAATGTTTTGTCCTATATATACCAGCCCTTTCGTATCTGTCTTTGTCAGTTGTTTGTTTGTTCGGTCAGACAGGTACAGGTTCCAATGTTATCGTTACGTTTTGTTACTCACGTTGTATTTGTCCAGTGTTCTGCTTTAGTTGTGTTAATAATGCAGTGCTTTTAATCTATCCTGCTTGTGGGTCTGATGAACTGCGCCCCGGAGATCGCAACTACCATGGAGATCTGGGTTTGATCCCCACTTCATGCGGTGTCTCCTGAATGGTTTTATTAATTTTTAAACAGTCAGCCAGGTGAGGCTGAATTTGTTGGCATTATTAACCTCAAGAATTTAAAATAGAAGCTGGAACTAAAACGTTCCACAACTTCAAATGTAACAATTAATGAATAAAAAAAGTATGACTCTTAATAGTAGGACACAACATTATTAGAAACATCGTCAAAAGTAGTAGGCTTGTAAGCATCTCTGTAACGCGGGACTGTCTGGAGTTTAGCTAAACCACACCCACTCCTCTACTGATATATAGTCTCATTGTGATGAGTAGTCTCACTCTCACTTACTCTCTCCAGCAAGCAGATTGCTTTAAAATTAACACCACCACCCCCCCAAACCCAACCTACCCACCTAAAAAGAATGACCGCGAGGGGGAAGGAAATCGGAAAGAATGAGATCCTAATGATAGTCCAGGCTCCCTAATAAGGTGCAAATTCCAGGCCTCCAGCATGCATAGCACAAATTGCTTTTTGACAGTATATTTAAGATGGTAATCGAGTGTCATTTACTGCAGCCAATTTCATTTGGATTGCCTTTCGCATTCGTTCCCTCTGTCTCCAGAGCCATCGGTGTGCCCCTGTGTGTGTGTGTGTGTGTGTGTGTGTGTGTGTGTGTGTGTGTGTGTTGTCTCGATCAGTCAGTATGAGAATGTTTATCCTCACTGTGCTATAGAGGTCGTGTAAGGGAAAGTCGTTCATTTTTTCGACTGGAACAGTCTCCTTTATTAGTAGCATGCCTGCATTAGCAAAAAAATCCCCAAAAAAACAAAACCGGGTGACTCCAGAAATGACATTGAGACAACTGGTGCAGCGTTTAGCAAAAACCTCCTGCGTATGCTCATTATTGTACGTTCTTTTCAATCCCATTTTCGGTCCTGCGCTCTTGTAGGCTCAGTTTCAGTAAAAGAAAAAATCTCAATCACTTCCTTTCCGTCATAAATTCTCCTCTCTCTTGGGTGAAAGACCTGTCAGGGAGTGTGCGTTTTTAAAAAGGAGATTAGAAATCTGATCTAATTGCCTGTTAGCAAGTGCCATTAAGTCCCAGGAGGCCATGCAATTAATGCCCCTTTATTATATATTAATAGGGACAATTAGCCATGCAACACAGCACCTTCAGCTTCTATCACCTCTCATGGTGCAGTCGCGTTGTCTGGAGAAAATCTTAAACTCTCAACCCATGCCCAGGCTCTGAAAATAGACCTTTAGGTTTTTATATTCGTTCTAATTTTAAAACGAAACGTTCCAGGCATCCCAACAACGGCAGCTTGGCAACGTCCCTGCTTTCCAATCAAGAGTCTTAAACGCAGACCCCCGGCTGACCCTCGTAATTGGAACGGGGAATAAAATTGTAATGTAGTGCACTATATATACGCTATGGGACCAGAGAATGGAGAAAAGAGCACCATTTGGAATACAGCCTGCATGAACTCGGTCTGTTGTATAGCGTGTAGCTAAAAAAAAAAATCACACACCACATGATAAACAAAAAAAAAATCGAGATTCACGATTCATTTTTATGTATTTATTTTTAATTTGATTTGTAATAGAATTAAACCCCAACTCATTTTTCTTTTCATGAGAAAGATTGGGAGTGTTTACACAAAAAGAAAATATTTTTAAAATACAGTATTATTTTATAAAAAAAAAAATAAAACAGTTAATGTAATGGACCATTAAATTATTAAAAATGTTAATTATTAGTTAATTTTTAAGTAATTATCCACTATATCAATTGTTTACTTAATTACATTTGTTTACTTCCCTATTCATTTTTTTTTCCATGCCAAAGCCACGGCGCAGCCACGAAATAATTAAATCAGTCCAAATCATCCATCAGCACTAATGGAAGGCCTGACGTTTAATTGGATGCTCTGTTGATATTGTTGGCTTGTGCAGTGTTTTCTGAAAAGGCTGCAGCTAATATGAAACCATTCTAAAGTGTGTGTTTATTTTTTTTTTATTCTTAAAATTCAGAGCTCTGGGGGTTGTTTTAGACGAGGATCACATCATCCATGGACAAACCTTGAACTGAAAGCATGAATCGGATTTTACTGATAGCTCGATTAAAGCAGAATGCTCGTCTGACTCTTCTCAGCTTACCACTTAACCTTGAGCATTGATTATGTTTTATATGATCTACCGTGCGGACACCTGTTGATAGATTTATTTATTTTTTTTCTATCAATGATGAGAATATTAAACCCTTCTGATACAAACCATCATAATGCGACTATGCGTGGCATGAAATGGACTACGGTGGTAGGACACAAGGGCAGGGTTAGTTTAATGCAACAAAAAGTGCAAACAGTTCCACAGGGAAGGTTAGTACAACAGGACAGAGGCACAAAAAAAAAAATGCAAAAAAAAAAAAAACAGAACACAGTCACAAAATAAGGAACAGGTAAAAAAAATACCAGAACAAAAGTAATGGAACAAAAACCAACCCACTATAGTCCAAACCTTAATCCTGAGGCACAGGTCAAAAGCTAGGTGGTGATCAAACAGGGCAAATGGCAATATCCAAGGGCAAATGAGATCCAAATTTGAGCAAACTAGTGATGTGGTGCATGGACGATTCGTTCTTTTTGTACGAATCCTTAATATGACTCAGGAACAAGTTGTCTCTTGTTAAAGAGTTATTCATTTATTTTGTATTGACCGCACATGCGCAACATCCTATAGGTTCTGCACATGATTAGTTCATCTCCCGAGTCATTCGCTCATCACGTGACAGCCTCATAGGCTTCGGCTCTGCCGTCTGTCGAAGAAACAGAAATTAGTTCATCTTCAGGCCCGAGTCATTCGATCGGTTGTTCATCACGTGACCACTATCTAGATTGGTATCTTACAGTCAATAATAATGTAAAGCTGTATAATATTTAGGAATTATCATAAAATTATCAAAAGATATGTGCAATGAACATTTTCTGACAAATAAAAAAAGTTCCTGTTGGTCTCTAAGAAGATGTGTCAAGGTAATCGGCTATTAACACGTAACATTGTAATTATATTCTGCTGAAATGACTCACAAAAAGATCCGTTCATTTTGCTGAACGAGATTCAAAGATCTGTAAAATGATCCCAACTTCCCATAACTAGAGAAAACAGGCAGAATTAAAAAAAAAAAAAACGGAAAACACAGCAATACAAAGGCTGAACTAAAAACCAAACATAAATCTCATAAAGAGGAACTGAAATAAAGGGGAGAACCAACACAATTAAGTCTACTATACACATGCAAAATGATTTATATACATAATTGCATTGTGTATCGTTAACCAAACACCGAGACAAATCAATAAATACACATCCCTAGGAATAAAGAATAAAACATTACATGGAAAATAATCTGCGATTTACTGGTACCCACAAATCCGAAGTCGACTATTTTCCACTAGCAGCACACCAAGTGCTATTTACTTTTTTCTCTCAACATTTTTACGTTTTAAGTGAAACTGATTTGCAACATCAAATGTGACTAGAAATGGATAAAGAAATCATTCTTTATAGTTTATATTCTGAGTTCCTGCTTTCTCATCAAACATTCTCATCTTTCTTTCTTGAAGTTAATAATAAAAAAAAAAATCCACTTTTTGTCACATTACAAAAAAAAAACAAAGTTCGCATTTCTCTTCCTGTGTTTACTGACTAACATTAATACTTCAGTAAAGGTTCAAATAACTGTATGATTTATTGTTAAAGAATGGAATTTTTTTAAAGAAATTTATTAATCGTTAATTTACATATTGTGTTCTTTGTACAAGTCACCATGAACGAGTGGTTACTATAGAAGTGCCTAGTGTGGGACTGTGTGAGAGCTGGAGCCTCGTGATTGGACCATGGGAATGTATGAGGATGGGGGGAGGGGGGGTGATAAGGATGGATCTCATCATGCTAAACACATTCCCACATTCACATCTGACTATTCTCTTCAGGCAGCGGAACCGATTAAGTGGAATGGTGGGACTGGAGGCATGTGTCTGAAGACTGAGATAGACAGAGTGAAATAGACTCAAGGCACAAACAGCATTATATTCAGAAGTATCCGCTGGGAGCGTCGATCGTCCTGCACATGCTTATACTCGAGGGCCAGAAAGCCTCACACCCTGATGTTCTCATTACATCATTACATAATACACAAAGAGATGTATTCATATACATATCATCATACAGGCTAACATATTCTCACTGCGCTTGTGTTCTTGTTCCTTCTCTCTCTCTCTCTCTCTCTCTCTCTCTCTCTCTCTCTCTCTCTCTCAATATAGAAGTTGCTGGGATGTAGCCAGAGTTGGTTATGTTAGCATAAAAAACTGAATCTATTAAAAGTAAGAGGAAAAAACTGCAGTCCAGAAAGAAATGTGAATGGTTTTTTGTTTTTTTTACTCTGAAATTTTCTCTACATTCTCTCCGAACCGTGTCTCATACCACAGCCAAGGAAACTGACTCTGTTTCTATTTAACATGATAGATTGTTCTAGCAAATAAAACTGACCAGCAACTTACTAAGCTAAACTAGAAATACCACACGTTTACATTTGGACTACTAACATATTAACACTAGCTAGCAAGCTAACTCCCTAGCAGGAAGGCTTGGTCTGCTACAAGCTCCATGTAGCTCATCAAGCTAGCTACTTAGTAAACTTACTGAGCACTTATTTATTTCTTGTACTAGTTTTGATTTAGAATGGTAACGCATTTAGAAATGCAACACGTCCACACTTCTGTGTAACAGGCTAATAACATTACAAAGTCTTACTGAGGTTCTCTCTACTGACACTGTAGAGAGATATAGCTAATCTAGCTAGCTGCTTTAACAAACTTCAACAAAGTTTAAACAGGGTATAGGCAAATATACACAAATGTTTTAAAGGAAATATTAGTTAGAAACTAGCTAACTGTCTGATTGCTTGCACACTGCTCTGATAAAGTATTGCTACTGTCTGCATTTACACTATGATAGATAGATATATAGAAAAAAGTGTTGGCCCCCTTCCTGATTTCTTATTTTTTTGCATGTTTGTCACACTTTAATGTTTCAGATAATCAAACACATTTAAATATTAGTCAAAGATAACACAAGTAAACACATCATGCAGTTTTTAAATGAAGGTTTTTATTATTAAGGGAAAACACAATCCAAAACTACATGGCCCTATGTGAAAAAGCCTAATAACTGGTTGGGACACCCTTAGCAGCAACAACTGCAATCAAGCGTTTTCCATAACTTGCAATGAGTCTGTTACAGCGCTGACCTCAAGCTGAAGCGAACTTGGGTTCTGCAGCAGCAATGATCCAAAACACACCAGCAAGTCCACCTCTGAATTGCTGAAGAAAAACAAAATGAAGACTTTGGAGTGGCCTAGTCAAAGTCCTGACCTCAATCCGATTGGGATGCTGTGGCATCACCTTAAAAAGGTGGTTCATGCTCGAAAACCCTCCAATGTGGCTGAATTACAACAATTCTGCAAAGATGAGTGGGCCAAAATTCCTCCACAGCGCTGTAACAGACTCATTGCAAGTTATCGAAAATGCTTGATTGCAGTTGTTGCTGCTAAGGGTGGCCAAATAATGAGATATTATATCAGAATAATGAGTTATGTTGAAATGATGTCTTTTACAAATAATTGTTCCTTTTGATGCAATTTTTAAAGGAAAAAAAGTTATACAGACAAACAAATATCCCATTTTAGTACTTTTGTACTAACCCTACCTCTTAAATAAGTGTCTAATTAGTTCTTGTATGCAAACTGTCCCTGCACCAACTAGCTTTGCTTTTTTCCGCCCACAATAAAAGTGCAGCTCACGGGTCAGCCCATAACTACTGATCATTAACCGTGTCCTATAATGAATCCAGACGAGCCCATCAGTCATCACGGCAATCTAGGAGCCTTGATTAATCAGAGACAAAAGGCATGCTGTGCATCCTGGGGAAACAGGCTATTCGGAACCCAGCAAAAGCGTCATTTGATCCTCGCCAAGCACTCCTAACAACAATCTACGAGTGTAAATTGTTTTGGCTTCGGAAGATTGCACAGCGCACCGTTAGAGGCGATAGCCTGTTTCAGCCCATCTCCCACGCATTCAGAGCGATATTATTTCTCTCCTCAGCAACTCCTATGACGCTTGTTACCCCACCCCCACCCAACCACCACCTCCACTACCACCCTGACTGCTTTAGGACTAGATGAGTCATGCTGTTGTAATGTCTAATGAAACAGAGAGATGGAGGGAGAGATAGATAGATAGATGGAGAGATGGATGGAGAGCTGGAGAGATGGATAGATATTGGAGAGATGGATGGGTCAAGAAGGAGAGAGATGGATGGATAGATATTGGTGAGATGGATAGATCGGTGAAGAAGGAGAGGAATGGATGGATGGATAGATATTGGAGAGATGGATAGATGGGTCAAGAAGGAGAGAGATGGATGGATGGATATTGGATATTGGAGAGATGGATAGATGGGTCAAGAAGGAGAGAGAGATGGATGGATGGATAGATATTAGACGGATAGATATTGGAGAGATGGATAGATGGGTCAAGAAGGAGAGAGATGGATGGATGGATAGATATTGGATATTGGAGAGATGGATGGATATTGGAGAGATGGATGGATGGGTCAAGAAGGAGAGGGATGGATGGATGGATGGATGGATGGATAGATATTGGATATTGGAGAGATGGATAGATGGGTCAAGAAGGAGAGAGATAGATGGTTGGATAGATATTGGATATTGGAGAGATGGATAGATGGGTCAAGAAGGAGAGAGATAGATGGTTGGATAGATATTGGATATTGGAGAGATGGATAGATGGGTCAAGAAGGAGAGAGATGGATGGATGGATAGATATTGGATATTGGAGAGATGGATGGATATTGGAGAGATGGATGGATGGATGGATGGATAGATATTGGAGAGATGGATAGATGGGTCAAGAAGGAGAGAGATAGATGGTTGGATAGATATTGGATATTGGAGAGATGGATAGATGGGTCAAGAAGGAGAGAGATAGATGGTTGGATAGATATTGGATATTGGAGAGATGGATAGATGGGTCAAGAAGGAGAGAGATGGATGGATGGATGGATGGATGGATGGATGGATAGATATTAGATGGATAGATATTGGAGAGATGGATAGATGGGTCAAGAAGGAGAGAGATGGATGGATGGATAGATATTGGATATTGGAGAGATGGATGGATGGGTCAAGAAGGAGAGGGATGGATGGATGGATGGATGGATAGATATTGGATATTGGAGAGATGGATAGATTGGTCAAGAAGGAGAGAGATAGATGGTTGGATGGATGGATAGATATTAGATGGATAGATATTGGAGAGATGGATAGATGGGTCAAGAAGGAGAGAGATGGATGGAGAGATGGATGAATGGGTCAAGAAGGAAAAAGATGGATGGATAGATATTGACGAGATGGATGGATAGAGACAGAGTCTGACCTCCAACATTATACGTGAAGTTTATTTCCTACACAAAAGAAAAATCCATTTTTCCTTATATATGAAGTTGCTTTCGGCTGCTCCCTGTTCGGGGTCGCCACAGTGGACCAACTGGTCCGCACAACAACTTGGCAAATGTTTTACTTCCTGACGCAACCCTCCCATTTTTCCGGGCTTGGGACCGGCACTGCATCCAGTGGCTGGGGTTAAAGCATTGGCTGGGAATCGAGCCCGGGCCTTCCGCATGATAGGCGAGAAACCTACCACTGAGCCACCAATGCCTCATTTTTCCTTGTATATATTTTTCTTTAATCCAATATCTGAACAAGATGTAACATATAACTGCTGAAAGTTAAGTTTTAGCATTTGGAAGCTACAGGAAGTTGATTCATGGTAAATTAAAATGAGAAAATAAAAATACACAAGTTTCCCCAAAAATCACATTCTTGCATTCAAAAAAGAACTAATCATCTTACACACATTAGCTATCAGCATTAAACATGTTTGTGGTATTCTGTATTGTGTTGTGAGATGCTAGCTAACCAGAAATTAGCAAGAAGGCTGTTGTTCATTAGCCTTAGTTGATGTTTTCTCACACTTTTTGGTGTATAAAAAGGAACTCATTTACTAACAGTGTGATTCGAGACAGATGTTTTTAGTTTGTGATTTCGCTTGTGAACTTTGGCTAAGTGAATGCTAAAAAGAATGTGTACTTTTTCTAGCTTAGCTAATATATTAGCTGTACTATAATATAATTAGTTTTTCCTACATAACTGCATTTTACTTGAGTTTACGTTTAAGAAAAGGTTTGAGGAGAGAGAGAGAGAGAGTGTGTGTGTGTGTGTGTGTGTGTGTGTGTGTGTGTATATAGAGGCAGTTTTCACAATGCTAACATGGTAACCTAGCAGCGTCCATCGTTTATTAGCCTCATAGCTCCGGTGCAAAAACCAGAACACCTTTTAAGAACACCTTAAAACAAATCTTGCCTGCTTGACTACATACACACTTAGAGGAACATTGTGTACATTTTTATGTTTGTGCCAAGTAAGGAGCTAACGAGTTCCTGAGTTCAATATTCCTGAAGCAGAGCTGAACACTCCTTCCATTGAGAATGTTGATCTGTGAAGCATAAAATTAACAAATAAGTCAGTCTTATTGAAATGCCATCTCGTCGAATTGCATATTGTCATGGACCGTGGCTATTTTCTATTTCTCCGGTTCCCGTTTGAAAGCCGTAATGCTCCGAAAGCTCCTAAAAGAAGAAATCTGATGCCGCTTTTTTGGGAAAGATATGACATTTCAATCTGTGATGAGTGCTGCGGGAGGACGGTGACAGTGAAGCGCTACGACAGTGGCATAACAGCTTGAATTTCAATCCTCGATGTAGTTATGGGGCTTAAGAATAAGGATATAAGAAGCTCCGTGACCTGGAAAACCGATGGACTAAGAATAAAATAAATAAATAAATACATACAGGAAAAAAAAAAATCTTGTACAATGCCTGTGCTGTCATTCTGCTCGAATTATCTGGATGCTGAAGCAGTTCTACTTCTGTTAGAAAAGAGATTTTTCACAGTGAGCCGTGGTGAATCATTATTTTTTTTATAGCATTTACGTAGTTATTATTTGTAAAACGGCGCCCTTTCAGTTTTGAGGTCGAGTCTGTTAATGAAGCCGTGTTTCCTGTTGTATCATCTATCTAATTAAGAAAAGTTAATAAGCAGCAAGCTGAGTGAAATAAATCAGGGAGGGAGCGTGTGTTCCCTCTCCAATAAGAAGTTATTTATCCGCCTGCTTTGTCTGTACGCTCCGAGAGAGACGGAGAGCAGGTGAGGCACGAAGGCGAAGATGAGAAAAGCACTGAGACATGTGTCAGGAGCAGGAAGTGCACCGTTTCCAGAATCTAAACACGGCTGTCCCCTTCACCGTCCGTTAGCTCCGTCCTTATTTCCCTTTTTTCTTTCTTTCTTTTTTTTTGTGTGCCTACAGAATCATGAGCCTTAATAACTCATAATCTGTGGATTTTGAGACTAAATGAAAACTGGACATAAAATTTAATATAATCAAACGATGAGCTCTGTTTGCTGGCAGTGATATTACATTTATTCATTACAACACCAACATGTAACCTAGGAAATGCAAAAAACACAAAAATTCACAGCAAAAAACACAACATCAATCCAAAAATTAACAGCAAAAAACACACCTTCAATCCAAAAATTCACAGCAAAAAACACAAACACATGAAGCAAATACGCTAAATGGAAAGGGGAGGTCCTTGCTGATTGGGTAATAAAAAATTAGCTTTATTTATTTATATCCGTCAGCTAAAAGGGCATTTAGGGCCACTTTTTTTTTTTTTTTTTTTTTTTTTTTTTATAAATATTATGACTATTTCCTGATTTATTTTGGCTATATATTCATATTACAACCCTGTATCACAATTAAATAATCTAAAAATATTGGAATTTATTCTTGGTAAACATTTAAAACATAATAAATATATATATATAAATAACATATAAATAAATAAATAAATATATATATATATATAAAATGTGTATTATGACTTTATTCTCATATTGTTATGATTTTCTTTAATTGAATATTAAAGAATCTGGCTGTAATCTCCTTTATTCTTCAAATATTGATTTTTTTTCAGTCAAAATATTATGACTATTCTCAGCATATGAACTTTTTTCTCAAAATATTAGTACAAGTTATACGTTTAATATAAGTTAATTCTTATATTTTGAAATTATTATTTATTTTTTATTTAATTAATTATTTTTGTGTAATTTTATTTGTAAATTTAAAATTATTTGGAATTTTTAACCACTAGCCCTAAGGTTTTGCTTATTAATGCCGATCATGCCTTGGCTTTTTTTGTCCCTTTATCAGATTAGAGCAGGTGTGCACCCATTTCCTGTTTGCTGTTTGTACTGTGTGTGTGTCTTTGGCAGCTTGGATGCTGTGTGTGTAAGTGAGTGAGTAAATGCATGTGTTACACTGAACCCTTCTCTCCTCTATCCCCATCCCTTTCATTGCTTCGAACGAGAGAAAGAAACAAAGGGCCGGGCAGAAAGATGCTGCCTTCAAAGACGAATGAGGGGAGAGAAAGGAAAGAGCAGCGAGTGTGTGCGAGTGCGAGAGGACAACAACAGGATGTGTGTAGTTGCCGAGAATTAATCAGAAGGCAACAAAGCGCACAACCAGTTTCTGCCGAGAGAATCAATCCATTTAAAAGAGCTCATCATGCTCCCTCTGTCTCTCTTCTCTCTCTCTCTCTCACACACACACACACACACACACACTCAGTGTTTTAAAGGAGAGGGCTATTCACTGTGTCTCGAGCTGCTCCTGGTTAATTATCTCACAGCAGCAGCAGCAGCCTCCCTTGGACAGACGAGACTATTTTTTGGCCTCAGCTCCACTGAGATTTATAGCTCTCTTTCTGTGCTGAAAAAGTAAAATGAAAAAACAAAAGACTTGCTTACTGTTTTTATTTATTAATTTATTATTTTAAACAAAAAACATCCTACAGTATTTATCCTATTATAATTTGAAGGATTTTTTTTTTAAATAGTTTTTTTCCCTTGCTGTGTATCTGAAAGTGCATCGAGGTCAAAGGCCGTTTTTAAGAAGCACCGAATCATTTGGAAGGAGACTGGAGCGGAGAGAAATGTCACGCCACTCAGCCGTTACAGAAGCAAGAGGTCAGGGTACTGAGGTGTTTAGCGATCGCTGCCGTGATCGACGGCTGACCCATCCTCAGCCATGTGACTTCAGAGCCACGCTCTAACAAATCGAAAACTGACTGCCAGACAGAGATTTTGCTGCATTTCGTCAGCCACTAGTTATCTCCGACTGACTGGGAAAGATTTCGATTGGTGCTTACCAGGACCTGGATTGGCTGTTCAGCCAAGTGATTCACTGTCAGAAAAAGAAACGGAAGCAAGCGATACGGCAGAGCAACTTCGAATTATGATTCACACTGGCGTGAAAACGACACACAGGCTAGCTTATTTGGCAACATCCCAGCACATGTTTGGCGGTCTGTGAAAAGCTGTCAGATGTCGCTGTGGCTAAATTCTGTTTCAAGATGAAAAATCAGGATTTGCCTACAAATCTGTTCTTTTTCTACATGTACTTTGACACCTCAGTGTCTCAGATTCGTGGAATTGCAGCTTGAAGCGTGGATCGATCTCTGATCTCTGCAGTAACCTCGATCACCCGCTGACAGTGAGACCTGGAGAACTACAACTAGAATTAGACCTAGATACAGGATCAGGAAAAGCATGACTTATTTAACACACTTAAAAAAAACAAAAGTCACACAAAACAAAATAAATACAACACTGAAAACCAAACAATGACTGACGATGACTGATACAACAGACTGATATATCTAAACAAAACATTAGGTTCAATAGGGAACAAGTGCCATGGCGGGAAAATGAAACAATGGGAAGGGCATGGCACAGCTCATGTGAGGAATAACAAACAGTACAGCAAACTATGATGAAATACCTGCCAGCACACACTGATGGTCTGGCAGGGAACTATCCTAGTAGCTCCAGACTTTTACGAAAGTTTGAGTATATTTTACAAAAATGACGTTGTCTCTTTTTTTTTTTATTTACTTTCCAACCTGGTCTAGGTCGAGGCAAAAATGCCAAGTAACATTTGTGTGAATAAAAACTTTTTTTTTTTTTTTTTTTGGGAACTTTTCCATGAAAACGTTGCCCCTAGTAGGCTAGGGAAAAATAGTAAAGAGTTAATTCTTGGGAAACACTGAAATGCCCAGTTTAAAGTTTCCCCAAGATGCACTTTATAACCTTCCTGATAATTTGTCTAACATCTAAAGGAAAACTCAGTGGATCAACTTATCTGGATTTGTGAACCTCTGATATAAGGTGAAGGTGTTGTCTTTAAGCTGCACTACAGTGATTAGTAGTAGTAGTACAGTTTAATACATTACTCTGGGACTGATATTTGCTAGATTGGTGTACTGTCTCGATATGATATTTAATACATTAGTCTCAAATGTGAGGGATATTATGTCTGTTTTGAATATTATGTCTGTTTTTATTCACAACCTGAGAGAGAATAACATTTTTTTCACAGCTGCAGTCCCGAAACCTCACTTCTGTGCGTTTGTTTCCGTCTGTGAGCGAGTGTATTGATGTTATCAGTCTCGCAGATTTTGTCAAAACGTCTGGAGAAAAGGGGTTTAGTTAAAAAAACAACAACATTCTACTTATACATCACTTTATTTACCTTCAGCTTAAAGATAGGATCCTTGAGTTGCTCACCTGAAGGCAGGGAAGCATAATGTTCAAGAAGAAAAAAGACATTTAAGACCTTTAAAGACATTTACGGCCATTTTTGTGAGCCGTAAAGAGAACAATAGAGGATTAGGTCAAACGTTCTCCGTAGAAGCACAATATCACGGCAAACAAAAAAAGGAAACCTAATCTTCTTCTTCTTCTTTCGGCTTCTCCCTTCAGGGGTCGCCACAGCGAATCATCTCTCTCCACCTATCCCTATCTTCTGCATCCTCAACACTTGCACCCACTAGCTTCATATCCTCATTAATTCCATCCATATACCTCCTCTTTGGCCTTCCTCTTTGCCTCCTGCCTGGCAGCTTCATGTCCAACATTCTCCTACCAATATACTCACTCTCCCTCCTCTGAACATGTCCAAACCATCATAATCTGGCCTCCCTAACTTTGTCCCCCAAACGTCCAACATGAGCTGTCCCTCTGATGTACTCGTTCCTAATCCTGTCCAACCTTGTCACTCCCAAAGAGAACCTCAACATCTTCAGCTCTGCTACCTCTAGCTCTGACTCCTGTCTCTTCCTCAGTGACACTGTCTCTAAACCATACAGCATGGCCGGTCTCACCACTGTCCTGTACACCTTCCCCTTGATTCCCGCTGATATTTTCTGATCACACAGAACTCCCGACACCTTTCTCCACCCATTCCAACCTGCCTGCACTCGCTTCTTTACCTCTTTCCCACACTCTCCATTACTCTGGACTGTTGACCCCAAGTACTTAAACTCCTGTACCTTCTTCACCTCTTCATCCTGTAACCTTACTGTTCCACTTCCCTCCCTTTCATTCACACACATGTACTCAGTCTTACTACGACTGACTTTCATTCCTCTTCTCTCCAGCGCAAACCTCCACCTCTCCAGGTTTTCCTCCACCTGCTCCCTGCTCTCACTACAGATCACAATGTCATCTGCAAACATCATTGTCCAAGGAGACTCCTGTCTGACCTCCTCTGACAACTGGTCCATCACTATAGCAAACAGGAAGGGGCTCAGAGCTGATACCTGATGCAGTCCCACCTCCACATTGAACTCCTCTGTCTGACCTACAGCACACCTCACCACTGTCCTGCTCCTCTCATACATGTCCTGCACCACTCTGACATACTTCTCTGCTACTCCTGACTTCCTCATACAGTACCACAGCTCTTCTCTTGGCACCCTGTCATACGCTTTCTCCAAGTCTACAAACACACAGTGCAACTCCCTCTGACCATCCCTATACTTCTCCATCAAAATTCACAGAGCAAAAATTGCATCTGTTGTGCTCTTTCTGGGCATGAAGCCATACTGCTGCTAAACAAATTTCCACTACCTTCCTTAACCTAGCTTCCACTACTCTTTCCCATAGCTTCATTGTATGGCTCATCAACTTTATCCCCCTATAGTTACTGCAACTCTGCACGTCACCCTTATTCTTAAAGATCGGCACTAACACACTTCTTCTCCATTCCTCAGGCATCCTCTCACTCTCTAAAACCCTGTTGAACAAACTAGCTAAAAATTCCACTGCTGCCTCTCCCAGACACTTCCAGACCTCCACCGGGATGTCATCAGGACCAACTGCCTTCCCACTTTTCATCCTCTTCAAAGCCTTCCTGACTTCATCCTTTCTAATCTTATCTACTTTCTGTTCCACAGAGTTCACCCCTTCTACTCTTTTTTCCCTCTCATTTTCCTCATTCATCAGCTCCTCAAAGTACTCCTTCCATCTCCTCTGTACACTCTCCTCACTTGTGAGCACCCTTCCATCTCTATCCTTAATAAATCTAACTTGCTGCACATCCTTCCCATCTCGATCCCTCTGCCTAGCTAACCTGTACAAGTCCTTCTCTCCTTCTCTAGTGTCTAACCTAGTGTACAACTCGTCATATGCCTTCTGCTTGGCCTTAGACACCTCCCTCTTCACTCTGCTCTGTAACTCCTTGTATTCCTGTCTATTCTATTCAGTCCTGTCCATGTCTCACTTCTTCTTGGCTAACCTCTTCCTCTGGATACTATCCTGAACTTCCTCATTCCACCACCAAGTCTCCTTATCTTCTTTCCTCCTTCCAGATGACACACCCAGCACCTTTCTCCCTGTCTCCCTGATCACTTCTGCTGTAGTTTCCCAGTCATCTGGCAGCACTACCTGACCACCCAGAGCCTGCCTCAACTTCTGTCTAAATTCCTCACAACATTCCTCCTTTTTCAGCTTCCACCACTTGGTTTTCTTCTCTATCTCTGGCCTCTTCTTCTTACAGACCATCAGAGTCATCCTACACACCACCATCCTATGCTGTCTGGCTACACTCTCTCCCACTACCACTTTACAGTCACTAATCTTTTTCAGATTGCCTCTTCTACATAGGATGTAGTCTACCTGTGTGCTCCTACCTCCACTCTTGTAAGTCACTCTATGCTCCTCCCTCTTCTGAAAATAAGTGTTAACCACACCCATGTCCATCCTCTTAGCAAAGTCCACTACCATCTGTCCTTCAAGGTTCCTTTCCTTAACTCCAAACTTGCCCATCACCTCCTCATCACCTGTGTTCCCCTCACCAACATGTCCATTAAAATCCGCTCCTATCACCACTCTCTCACCCGTGGGAATACTCTCCATCACCTCATCTAATTCACTCCAGAATCTCTCTTTCTCCTCCAACTCACAACCTACCTGTGGGGCATAACCACTAAAAACATTCAACATCACCCCTTCAATCTCTAACTTCAGACTCATCACCCTGTCTGACACTCTCTTCACTTCCAGGACATTCCTCACAAACTCCTCCTTCAGGACCACACCTACCCCATTTCTCTTACTATCCACACCATAATAAAACAGCTTGAATCCTGCTCCTATACTACGAGCCTTGCTACCCTTCCACCTGGTCTCCTGTACACACAGTATATCCCCCTTTCCTTCTCTCCATCACATCAGCCAGCTCTCTACCTTTCCCTGTCATAGTACCAACATTCAGAGTTCCTATTCTCAGTCCTACACTCTTACCTTTCCTCTTCTCTCTCTGTCTGCGCACTCTCCTCCCTCCTCTACTTCTTCGACCAACAGTAGCCCAATTTCCACCGGCGCCCTGTAGGTCAACGGCGCCGATGGCGGTCGTTGTTAACTCGGGCCTCGACCCCATCCGGTATGAAATTCGTACTGACGATTCGCATGGTTAAATTTGGCAATGTTTTACGCCGGATGCCCTTCCTGACGCAACCCTCTCTACTTATCCGGGCTTGGGACCGGCACAGAAGTCACTGGACTGTGACCCCCATGGCTAGATTAAAAAAAGGAAACCTAATAATGCTTCATTTTATCTTATATCTTATATTGGTTACGCAGGAGGCAACGTCACCTCTTTGTAATCCTTTTTCGCCACCTCCAGGGTCCGTAACTCTTCAAACGTCATCCTTCTGACCCTCCGAACCCCACTGAGTGAATTAGAATTAAAGCTTCGCTGTTTCCGGATATAGATTAATCCATCTGAAGTGTCGGGGTCAGCAAAACTTTTGCAAATTAGTGACCCGTTAGAAAAACAGTCTGCTCTCTTCAACATCTCCACCGGCATTATGCAAACATTTAACTGGTCTGCCTTATGAGAGTATGATTTGGCAGGTTAATTAGCGCAGTTTTCTTTTCTGTCGCGTACGGAGGAAAATGGTGGTGCTATTGATGCTATGGGCATAAGTCATCTGTAAGCGCTGTAGCTACGCTTAATACTTAAACAACCTTTCCTTGATTATAATGTGCGCTTAACAGCTTGTGGAATGATATAAAAATCATTCACAGCCCCACATTTGGATACACTTTTATGGATATGAAGCTAACCCAAGAATTGTAATAGCTTTGGTAATTTGTGAAATGATGGTTAAAAAAAATCCCTCCTTCATATGTTAAAACCTCTCATTATCACATTTTTTCAGTTATGGTTTGAAGAGCAAAAGTACTTAGAGCTTCTTAGAGCTTCTAGTGCCTTAGAGGATACTTTTTATATATGCAAACCCTAGTGTTTTCACCCACGGTGTGGTTCATTTAGCCGGGTGTGAACACTGTATTCACATTTTGCTCTGAGAGTGAAGGTGAATTTGGTCCATTTTTTTGAACGGTCTTGCCCCAGAATTGTCTCAACTGCACGAAGTGAATCAAAGCTGCCATATTGTTGGTTGTGGGTGATGATCTTTATAGAGGTGAGCTGCTAAGCTCAGCAATATTTGCGCCCCCCCAGTTTGTTCTCTTGCTAATTCCCACCCACCAGTCATTCTCTCCCCTATCATATGACACCTATCATCCAGGGAGGGGGTCCCGTTTTCTACGAGGCATCGAGACACGTGAAGCCAGCCAATGACATTTTTTCAAATCACTCTTCATGCTGTGTCACACAATCGGAGAAAAGCACCATCTACCTTATTCTACATACATAGACTCACAGATGCTCCCAATTGGCTAGTGTTCCTGTTATTGACGGGAGAAAGAATTGCACTTCCTTAGCTCCTGGCAACAGAGGGTATTGCCTTTGTTTGGAATCGAATTTGCAATATCCTGAGGATGTAGTTTCAAAAATAGTCTTTTAGAGTTATTGGCAAGGTTTTACCACCTGTCTCATACTTTCTGATTTTGGCATCTTCCTGATTTCTGGATTATCCTCTCTGCCTGTTTGATGACCCTTTCTATAAACTTTCACAATTATACTCAGTTTTGGCCTTTTTTAAATAAAATTACACACTTGTGCCCCCGCAAAGTACTACCCTCAACCCCTTTACTGCTTCACCTAGCTGTATGTAATCTTAATTGTACGCCCCATTTGCGTAAATCCAGTGCTCTTCAGCCCATAACCTCATCACATGACCTCCAATTTCCAATCCTTCTCACATCTCCTCATTATTAAATGCCTTTTACCTGTTTGCAAACACACTTCATTGAAGTATCTCATCATTCTTCTCGATTAAGTCCTATCTAGTTGAATTCTATCTGTCGATCGTCAGACCCCCAGCCTGCCTCATGTTTCTCAGCATCGTCAAGCCCTTTTGTTTGGTTTGTTTGCCACATTGGGTTAGATAAAACCCAGAAACCTGCACTAGCATCCATCTGTCCACTTCAAGACACATAATAAGTATTAAGTTTATAACATATGAGGCCACGGTATGCGATTTAGGACACAGCTTAAGGCATTAAGAAGGGAAGAAGCTCGGGAGCCTGTCTGATTTTAGGCTTATATGCAAGTCAAAGTGATGCTCATCAAAGTCTATTGAGTCTGGGTGTGATGCGCTGCAAACACTCTGCAATAAAATTTAGAGATCCACTTATATTACGCTCCTGTTGGTGTCGAAATTAAAACTCGCTTGATTTCCGTGTGCAGTTTTTCCCCCAGTGATGAATAAATACTGCCAAAGTGGATTATAGAAAGATTGCACGTAACGCATCACTTCATGTAGTAATGTATTACTCATGTGTTACTACGTATTTAAAAAAAGATATCAGTTGGTGTAAATCTTTATGTACAAATGTAAAGTCAAGGTGTAGACTCAAGGCTCATAGACTCATATCTGCTAGTTGGATTGTGCCATGTACAGAACATATTACGCATATTTATTTGAGGGAGAATCGCATAAAATGTAGGTCAGCATAAAACAAAGTGAACGAACACGAAAGGCAGATTATTTAATATATTCTTGACGATGCTCTTTGGCTAAATAGTGGCAGATTGTTTTGCTTTTGTGATTTCACTGTTCCACAAAAAAAAAAAAAAACAGCAAACGGCAATGGCAGTTCAGAATTTTTTTCCATTCTTGTTTTTTCATTTATTTTTTATTTATTTGTTTGCTTTTCATGTCAGTGTATGAAAATACAAAGTGTTTTGGCCAAAGAACTATTCAGGGGAACTACATCTGTTAATACTGCTTGTACTTTAGAACTGCAAATTGGGTAACCCTCATTACAGCACATGCAGCAAGTCAAGAGTACATTCACTAATTTGTCTCACATCTAACAAAAAAATTCAAGAAGTTAAAGGGTAAGTTATGTCTCTAAGGAACTGCAGCTGACCACAATAAAAGTACCATATGGTTTAGTTTCCCACTTTTATTTAAATGGTTTAATCCATTTAGTAAAATCAGCATCTTGGCTGTATTAATGTCCTTCACACGGTTTACTACTTTTGACACAAGAGTCTTTCCTATTAATGAATTTCCATGAATTTCTCGACTTAGTGTCGAGCTTTTTGCGGGCTCTCAGGTCGACCGTTTGCAAAAAGTCTTTAGTAGCTGATGATCAAATAAGATGAGGCTTAGTAAGTAAAGTATTTCTATAAGATGCACTCCGAGTGCATCTTCCGGCCTCGTCAAGTTGCATTTTGTGCAGATGTACATACATCTGGCCCTCAGCATTACGACGAACGATCAGCTTGAGTAGATTACAGCAGTCAATAAATGAAGAAATGACCGTGTGCACGATAGAACTGGATTAACAAAGTGAATGAGTGCTTGAGTAAACGAATTAACTGTGTAGTGCACGAGGACACGAGCAAGTTAATAGGCCAGAGAACAAAGCAGTCATCAGGTGAATGTGAGAGGAGAAAAGATGGATGAGTCAATAATTAATCCAAAGGACGGAAGCAGGGTTCAGTTGCAATCTCTCCGTATAGGAAATTAAATCTCTCTCTGGAAATAATGAAATAAAAGAAAGCATAAGTGCAAACTACCAGGTCAAGTGCAGCAATCACCGTTCCTTTTGGTTTCCTCCTCACCCTTGTTCAAAATGAGTAGCGAGTGACCGACTCCACTGAATAATCAGTTTCTGTTCATGCTAATGCTACGACTCTTAAGATGTTTCAGTAAAATCAAAGCCATGCACTCCAGCGTGACACCATGTGGATATGATGCTGAAAATTGAATAGTTGCTGCATCTTAATACAGATTCTGGCCTCATATGCTATTTGGGGTATTCAGAGATGTTCAGAGTCGAGGCTCGGGTCTTTAGCTGTCCTATTTATGCTCAAACTGAGGCCTTTTTATTGCACATAAGAAACAAAACCACTGCATTATTATTTTTAGGGAGTTGCTCAAGGTAGAGTGTATCCCTATTAAACTATGTGCATTGAACTTAATAACTTTTAAGCATAACAATTTACTGGATTTCCAGGGATCTTGACCATCAACACAATATATTCCAATGAAAATGCATATTCTGGATATTTACCTATACATTTAATGTTCTTTTTTCCACTAAGCTATAATATAGTTTTCTCTCCTGTTTAAAATGGACCATAGTTTATCGTCGGGTTCAGAAGTCTCAAGTGGTTTCTGCATTACTCGACAAAAGCTCAAAAAGAAAACTCCACCGCTTATAAAATCGGCAACATACGCAAACATTAACGAAGGGGAACGTCTTCTACCGGACATGTTGTCACAGTTCTAAGATAATTATCTTAATTGCTGATCATTTTAATCATGACATATCTGCATGCTTTCCACTGCATCTTCTGTGAGACACAAGAGAAATATTCGCAATCTGTCCATGTCAGAAGCCAAATAAGTGACAATAACCCACACATTAGCGGCTGAATTAACATTAGCTTCCTAATGAATGTACCCTATCCATCATGGGAGGAGAAAAAAAAACCCTGCGAGTAGCACCTTTCAGAAAACGTCTTATGTAACCGGACATACCTTACATTTTGAGGGCATTATGAAAACAGATCTCTTCCCTATGAGCAAAATGTATAAATGTAGAATAGCACTGCAAAAGTTCAAATCCGAGTCAGTCACGTTTTAGTTCAAGTCGAGTTGGCAGGAGGTTGAGTTCAAATCCGTGCCTTGTCACGAGCAAGTTGAGTTTAAATTCAAGTCAAGTTGAGAGTCAATCAAAAGGTCAAATCACTGTCAAGTAACGAGTATGTTAAGTGAATAAAAACTGTGAGTCAATCTAGTCCAGATATGAATCAACTCACGAATCGTTCAAGATCAAATGCAAGTTTTGAGACAGTGGATGTGTCTCAAACTTGAGGTAATTTGTGGTGACATGGATTATTATTAGATTAGTCAGTTGGCAGTTGCTGGTGTGATTTTCACAGGGCTTCTGATATGTCTACCTGAGTGGCTGCTATACCCAGGTGAAAATTACATTCTGTGTATGTCTGTGAAATTTCTTGGCTGCCATTATTCTAAAAGACATGGAGGGCATGTATAGTCTATTGTACTGCCTGCACTGTATCCAAATTCATGGCTGGTGGTTTTTTATTTTATGGATGTTGTGCTTCATATTGACTAATGCTGCTTGATATATTATATACTGTCCTTTTTTTTATTTTATTTATTTTTTTTTTTTGCTGTTGCTGCCTGATATTCACGTTCATTTGTTGTTCTCTTGCAGAGGCCTTGAGGTCAGGATGATGCAAGAACCAGGATCTTCGGTGGCTTAATTCCTCCGGGAGGAAAAGACGGATTAGGGAGAAGTAGAGCAAGGTGAAAGAGGACCATGCACACTTTCTCTTGTCCACTGGATGCGAGATAGCTGCGATGCCCTTTGCTATGTAAAAGAATATACTAATTTATCTCCCACTCAAGCCCTTTGTTTCATATTGAGGAATACCGCCTGCCTCAGCTGTATCCACAGACCAAAAGTTTGAGATCCTTTAAAAGAGTGCATCCATTTTTCTGACCTCTTACTGTGTAAAGCATGCCCACTGATGGAGAGAAGAAGAGATTTTGGAGAAAATAGAGACCGAGCCAGAGAGTGAGAGAGAAACTGAGAAGTATCTGCTGAAGAGGCAGCACAGGGAATACGGCCCTTGGAGAGTTTGAGCTTGCTACCCTACAGTCTGTTACATAATCTCCCACTGGAGAACGAACATAGTGTTTTGACAGCTATCCTACCCGATATTAACCTCTGTTTATAAATCGAGCCGACCATTGTATCAGGATCTATTCAGTTTGTTTGTGGTAGGATGACGAGGGAAACCAGGTCTTCATGGTGGCCCCTGTGGCTCTTAGTCTTAATGGGTTACTTTCATTCTGCAGAGGCCCTGGAGTTCGGGGGAGCACCTGGTCAGTGGGCTCGCTATGCCCGCTGGGAGGCAGGCTCAATCGGAGAGCTAAGCTTCAGCCTGAAGACCAACGTGAGCAAGGCTCTCGTACTCTACCTGGACGATGGAGGCAACTGTGACTTTCTAGAGCTTCTGATCGCAGAGGGACACCTGAAGCTGCGCTTTGCCATCCACTGCGCCGAGCCAGCCTCCATCCACATGGAGACTCGCGTCAGCGATGACCGCTGGCACATGGTCCTCCTCACACGCAACTATCGCGAGACCATGCTTATGGTGGATGGTGAGACCAAGGTGGCAGAGGTCCGCTCTAAGCGCAGGGAGATGGCTGTGGTCAGCGACCTATTTGTGGGAGGAATTCCACCGGATGTTCGCCTGTCCGCTCTCACCTCCAGCACGGTGAAGTACGAGCCTCCATTCCTGGGCCTTATTTCCAACCTGAAGGTGGGCGAGATGCCTCCTACCCTGCTCAACAGCCAAGGAATTCAGAGCGACCTGGAGTACTTGTGTACCAAGCAGAACCCGTGTCTCAATGGAGGATTCTGTGTTGTCCAGTTTGGAGAGGTGCATTGTGATTGCTCTCACACACGCTTCAGGGGAAAATATTGCAAAGAAGGTAAGAGGAAACAGCTTGTTTGTTTGTTTGTTAAAATAATCATGCATGGGTGATTGGTTTTGGATTGTATGAGAGTACGGTCAGTGCAAGGTAGCACACCAAATGGGAAGAAGTGATGTATTAAATCATGGCACTGTGGTTCTTTCTTGCCCCCAGTTCCAGGGTTGCCAGGTTGACCCTGAGCTCGGGTTACTGCCGGTGAAGTTTTGCATGTTCTCCCCATGTCTGAGGTCAATGATTTTCTTCCACCTATCAAAAAACACACTGGTTGGTGGACTAGCTTGACTCTTGGTGCACCATACAGGGTGTATACTGCCCTCAAACCCAGTGTTCCCTGGAAAGGCTCCTGGAACCATTGCAAACTATACCAGGAATCAAGCAGTTAATGAAGATGACTAAATGAATTCTTGGGTCAAATTGCTGCTTAAATGTTTGTATTCCGCCTTTTCTCACCAGTGCTCTGGTGATCTACTTACTTACACAAAGATGCCTACACTCTTAGTAAAATGCCTAAAGGGTTTTTATATGGCTATGACTTTGATTCCTTTTTAAAAGGAGCTTATATATAGAATAAAGGCTCTTCCAGAGAAAATAAAACAAGAATCCTTCCAGAGTGCTAGATTTAATTTAGTACTGTCAGGAAGATCTTCCCTGTGTTTGGTTTGTTGCTGTATAGTAATAGTTTTTGTTAACAAGGGTTCCTAATTATCTATTATTTAGCGCGTGACCTTGAACACTTGGAAAGTTGTCATTAGTTAGTTCCTGTAATGATTAGATTTTCCTCCTGTTTTCATCCCAGATCACAGTGTAGCTTACAATAAAGCAAATGAAATCCTTAACAAATAAACACACAAAAGGTTTGGCATTTAAAGGCGGTCAGGATGGCTTTTCTGTGTGCAGGTTAGGGTTTTGTCCTCATCTGGCCTGCCTGCGCACTTCTAAACTGCAGGCGCCATTTCAAGATGGATGAAATCAGGGCTGAACTTTTTACTTTGCCTTTCCCTAAAACAAATTTCCTCCAATTCCCAGCCAATCACTCTTTGCCTTCCATCCCCGGAATGCAATTCAGTTTCCTTGCTGAAGATGACCCCAATGCTTTGCTTGTTTTCTTTCTTTCACCATCAATTTTTTTGACATTTCGGTCTTTTCCTCGCTCTCACTTGCCTTCGAAATCTGCTTTTGTACTGTAACTCACTTCCGCGACATCTACGTCGTCGTATCTTCTGTTATGCCTGTCTTTTATTGCTTTTATTTTTTGTTCATCCTTCACTCTTTTGCCTATACTGCTATACTACATTATTATGATTCTCCTCTTCTGAAGCAAATCCCCTAACTCCAAATCCCTCAATTTTTTTTGGAAAAAAATTCTTGTTCTTTAACTTCCTTACCATTTATCTTCTCACTCTGCTATTGTCTATACTAAGGTGGATGCTCCATTGTTTTTTTGGGGTTTTTTTGCTGCTGAATGCACTTTTTTCTGCCTGTTATCACCCATCTCTCTCTCTCTCTCACTCTCTCTCTCTCTCTCTCTGACTGCCTGTCTTTCTTGCTTTATCTGTCTCTCACTGCTTATGATTTTCTCTCACCGACTGCCTGTCTTTCCCTCTGTCTGCCTCCCTCTCTCTCTCTCTCTCTCTCTCTCTCTCTCTCTCTCTCTCTCTCTCTCTGACTGAATTCCTGTCTCCCTCTCTCTCTCTCTCTCTCTCTCTCTCTCTCTCTGACTGAATTCCTGTCTCCCTCTCTCTCTCTCTCTCTCTCTCTCTCTCTCTCTCTCTCTCTCTCTTTTGACTGCCTGTCTTTCTTGCTTTATCTGTCTCTCACTGCTTATGACTCTCTCACTGACTGCCTGTCTTTCCCTCTGTCTGCCTATCTCTCTCTCTCTCTCTCTCTCTGACGGTCTCTCTCTCTTTTTCCTTCTCACTATTATTAAATGTCTTTTTTTTGTTGTTTTTTTGCTCCATTACAAGAAATCGGACAGCAAGCAGCAGCACCACAACTCATCATCGGAGCTGCTGGTGGCTGACAGAGGTGTCGGGATCATTTCACCCTCCTCTCTCACATGTTTATTCACCCTTTTCTCCTTTAATGTGTCTCATTTTCACCTCTCGCATTGGATTGTTCTCCATCTCACCACGTCTATTCCCTCTCAGGCCCACGCCCTAAAGACTCCCCAGTACACATACACACATAACAAACTCTTTGCATGGCAGTATGAAGTACATCCTGGTGAAGTGCTGATACCGTTTAGCTGTTGGCATAAGGACGATACAGAATACCAATATGCGCCCACTCTGACTGCAGGAAATATTTGTTCTTTTTGAAAAATAAAGGAAAGGATAAGGGAGGGAAGAGGTGAGAGAGCGAGACAGAATGCTAATTGGTTTATTTGTTTTGTTTGTTTCCATGTTGCTGAGTCGTATAATGGCACCAAATTAGGGGTTAGTATTTCAGTCTGTAAGAAATAATATCCTACATAAGGTTTCCTGTACAGAAAGATTCAAGTTGAGTACATGAGTATTTACACCTGCCACTTTAATAGGTATGCACGTCTGGTCATCTGAGCATGCATGAGCATCAGGTAAAGATTATTAATTATGCAAAAGGAGGAAAAATGAGCTTATTCATGACATGGTTGTCTGTCATGTCAACCCGAACTCAAATGACCGCTCTTCCATCAGAATAGGAAAAACGTTACTCAAGTGACATTAGTTGTAGCATGGCAAAGTTGCCATGGTGACCCGAACTCAAACAGCCACTCTTTACAACCGGGGCGAGCAGAAAAGCATCTCAACATGCCGACGACTTGAGCTACAGTGAGCTCTGGCACACTTGCCAAAAAAAGACCCCTGACGTCTTATAACTTCAAGCAAGATAAAGCTTTCGCCTGAGTGTCAGCAGCAAGTCCACCACTCCCCCATGTAGTAGTACGTAGTTCTTCATCTTTTTAATCGGAAAAAAATCAACACACTCCTATACTGGGGGGAAAAAAAACACTTCCTGTTGTCTCTGGCATTAGAAATCGAAAGATGCCAAAGCAAAAATTGAGCGGTCTGCGTGGGTAGACCCAGTGACACAAATTCGAAATGTTCTTGGAAAAGACTCCGAGTGGGAGATGAAAGAGAGAGGATGTGAATGAGAAATGAAGTAATCACTCCTACCCCTCCTTACTCACTCTCTCTCTCTCTCTCCCTCTCTCTCTCTCTCTCTCTCTTCTGTGTAATTGCACGCTAAGTCCTCGCCACTCGCTTCCTCTCATTATGCCGCTTATGAACCAATCGCTCCATCCCTCTCGCCACACTGGGCTGTAATTAAAACGGATGCCTAATCACATGCACGGGCCATTGTTTTAATAATTGATCGTGACCCCGCTCTGTGTACGCACGTGACCCTCCATCTCTATAATATAACATACCACATCAGAAATCTGCCATAATTAAAGGTTAAGTGAGCTCCGCAGAATGATGGTGGTGATATTAATATTTTTTAGCCTATGCCCCCGTTTCTTTGTGGATAAATAAATTCAGATACATAAGCACCCTTTTGTGCGAAGAAAGAATTGCATAGCTGAATGCTTTGACATTTAGCTATGTTATTAGCGAGCGTATTATCAGCAGCACGGAGAGGTTCTGGGGATGTTGATAACAAAACTAGCTTGGAGTTTTATACAGTTTTTTTTTTACGCTTAATGCTAAGTGTTGTCAGAACACCTCTGTTTTTTAGCCGTGTTAGCGATTCTCGCTTTAACATTGGCGCGGCCGGACGAAGGTATTTTCAAGATCATTTTTCTGAAACAAAGCACACACACAGTGCATTTTCGCCGCTTGTGATCTTTCCCTACGCAGAGGCCGACTAATAAAGGAGCCAAGGCACCGCTAAAATAAATCGTTTTCTAATCCATATCTCCACTCAGGCAAAATGTCACAGCAGAGCTAGTTTACTCTCCAGACAAATCCAGTTTCTGTAATTACAGATATGAAATCCGATGTGAAGCAAATGAAAAATTGCACGAGTCGCAGTAAGCCTGAAACTCACTAGCGTTTAATCTAGCCGTGTTTTTTTTTTTTTTTTTCCCTCTCCAAGCTTTCACTTATTGCTGAGCTTATGCTTTATGAAACTGTTGTAAATTGGATTGATAAAGTGATGTGATGTAAAACGTGGAAGTACCTGAGAAACAAGAATAACTATAAGAAGGTGCTTAACTAGCCTGTTATTGAATATATGGAACAAAAGAATCTATTCACTTAAATGGTGGCATTTTGATGGAGGTTTTTTTTTCTACTCTTTTTCTTTCTTCCTTCAGATCTATTGATCTTAGCATGCTAAGATTTGGCCGTGCCTCCAGTGTCACCATGTGGCAAGTTATTGCATCACTCAGCATCTTAAAATCAAACAGTAATCCGTTAACCTGACTGACGAAGGAATCGGTCCCCGTTTCTGTCTTAATTTTCGTCGCTTGATTGTCTTTCCCCTCTCATTCAGCCTCATCATCACTTTTATAGCAGAGCGCCGTCTGCACCTTTCCCACAGGACAAAACACACACACACACACACACACACACACACAAAACACACAGCATACTGACCTTTCTAAACTCGCATCCACACAGCAAGACTGTTCTCACTTCATCTCTCTCACACTTGATCACACACAACAGTGACCTTTTACAGTGACTCAGACTCTTTCACACACACACACACACGCATACATACACACGCATACACCGCAGTGCCCAAACATGTTTGTACTTCACGACTCTATAAATGTCACATTCTGGCATCATACAATTACGTACACCCGTCAGCTTCATCATAATATACACTACGCTTGACACCGTACTGTAAACTTGTATGCAAACACACACGTAAACACTGCCCCAAATTCCCCATTTTGTCCCCAAATATCTCCCGTGTGGCACTGAGGCTCTGACACCATGGCAACAGGATTAGATGGGTGGTCAGGGAGTGGAGGACATAAAGGAGAGTAATACATCATGCTGATAATTACACACACACACACACACGCGCGCACATACATAATTGCACTTTAGCCACACTGGCAAGGGGATGGAGTCTCTCAACATACATGAGATTAACGATCAGGCTTTAGTCTCTTCCTTACACACACACACACACCCCACACTCACACACACACACACACACACACACACACACACACACACACACACAAAAGGTAGCTAAAAGTTACATCACCCCCCTCAGTTGTGTACTGATGTCTCCAATGGACACGTTGACCTTGCATTACATTTAATAATTCATCTCCAAGACAGCGGTCCAGCCGGCCATAAAAAGCAATATTTACTTAACAGCAGTGTTCATAGGCCTACATAACTCCAATGTAAGCTTGTCGTAGCAAATGACATACTGACAAGCGTACAGCATCAATACAAACACTTTTTATTCTAGTTGTCATCATCTGACCTAATTGCTGCATTTGTCGATAGATTTTCATGCCAAGAAATAACGTGACATATACATGACAAAAGCTGTGTTATAACAGTGTTATAGCACAACTGACTTTGTAGCTTGTCAAGAAGGTAGTACTGGATATCACACACTTACCTGTATCTGAGTCTGACAGACAGTCAGAAGTACACAAAGCCACACAGTTTGTCAGATTGTCATTACATTCTTACTCAAAAGTGTCATAATGCAGCCTATGCCACATCTATTGTCACTTGACTCTCAACTTAGGAGCTGTCAACAAAAAAATCACAAGTCAACTTGACATCAAAACACATAACTGTCTTTTAGTCTAAGCTGGCTGAAATAAAGCGCCATGAATGTGTATCTGTTGTCATGAGAGGCTTATGAAGGTGTCATGAAGTCTTATTAATAGCACAAAGCTGTAGAGTCAGTGATTGTGTATCCAGGCTGTTAGTTGGTTGGTTAAACAAGTAGTCAAGAGGTCACTGGTTTGCGTTAGCATGGATTCGCCACACAGGTCAGTGGAAAGACTCTAATGCTAGCACAGTACACAGTCACCTTGAGAAAACCTAAAGATACTAGCTCGAGCTGATTATATTCCTAGCCGAATATTGGCCAAGAAGCTTGCTGACGTTTTATCACGGGCTGAAACACAAACAAAATGTTTTACCTCAAACAAAGTTTGTAAAAAAGGAAAATATTCATTCCTCAACACTAGCTGACTAGCTTGCTATACTTTTATTGCTAGCCGTCATTTTGTTTTTGCATATTTAGTGAGGGTTCTCGGCAATCCAGGCAGCTGTGTAAAAAGTGGAGCCCTGTAAAATTTATCATTTTGTCCATCATTGGGAATAGCCAGTTATTTGGTGTTAAAAGCGCCATGACTACATGCTCATATAAAGCTTATAGCAGCTAAAAGATGACAGACAGAGACTGAGCTCTGATCTCAGATTTTCTTCCCCGGCTCACTCCCTTCCTCGGATCACTACTCCATATTCGACCTAACAACGTTGTGAATATTTAGCACGTTTCATCCGCGCTAATTTGAGCGAAATTCATTTTCGATTTCACGTAAAGTTTAATAGCGCTAACGGCTTGGCTTTGCAAGTGCGGACCCGCTATCTGACACGTACACTCATCACCGAGCCTGCAGAGGTGGGAAAAACACGTTTCATCAGGGTGCAAGAACCATTAACCGTCTCTCCCTGTGGCGTCCTCTTAAGATCTCTGGAAATTTTGTCTCACGCTCATGAGTTGGAGACCTGGAGGACGTCCAATGGGAGAAGGACGGAAAGGAGATCAGACTGGATATTGAATTCTCACCACTGTCTGTCTCCTGCCAATACTTGTAAAGCAAAAATCCTTAACTGCTACAGTTTGCACTTTCTACACACACCCCACCAACCAAACTGACCTGTCTGTGTGCCTCTCAGCCTGTCTATCTCTCAGCCTCTCTGTCAGCATATGTCTGTCTGTTGCCATATCTGTCTGTCTGTCAACATATATGTCTGTTTGCCAGCCTGTCTGTCTCTCAGCCTGTCTGTTTGTCTCTCAGCCTTTCTATCTGCCTGTCTGTCAGCATATCTGTCTGTCAGCATATCTGTCTGTCAGCATATCTGTCTGTCAGCATATCTGTCTGCCTATCTGTTAGAATATCTGTCTGTCTGTCAGCATGCCTGTCTGTCTTTCAGCCTTTGTTTGTCTCTCAGCTTGTCTGTCTGTCTCTCAGCCTGTCTTTCAGCCTGTATGTCTGTCTCTCAGACTTTCTGTCTGCCTGTCGGTCAGCATATCTGTTTGTCAGCATATCTGTCTGTCTGCCTGTCTGTCAGAATATCTGTCTGTCTGTTTATCAGCTTGTCTGTCTGTCTGTTTTTTTCTGACAGATCTTTTGTGTTATTAGGCCCAATTTGGAATAATGCCACTACTCATGCAATATGACCTTTTAATTTGTTCAGCATTTCCTCAGTGCTGGAAGAGATTTAATTTCCAGCACCACCAAAAAACCAAGATGGCTGCCATGTGCAGGTCAGATTCTGAGTAAGAGTCTGGACCATCAAAAAAACATCCTGTTTATTCAAGCTGCATTCCATCTAAGATAACTGCCGGATTTATTTATTTATTCGTTTTAATTGGTGTACATCCCATAATGCTGTGCGTCAGCTCGGGTGCAGCAGCAAATCTGGACAAAATAGCTGCCATGGTTACATAATATGTGCTCTATTTTTATTTATCTCGCCTAACAGGCTTAGTGTTGGCAGCTGTTGGCTTCGAGGCATGTCTCAAACCCGTTGCCCTAGAGATACCTTCATAGCTATTGAGTTGCCTTTTAAGATAATAACATGGACGAAGCCATTCTTAGTCTTTAACTGGAAGTACATACGCACCTGCCTTTTCTTATAGCTCTGAAATATCCAGGCTTTCCTAGACTGAAATGTCTTTCAGTCTGTTTGTGATTATGTCCATTTCAGTACGACACAGATATCCAACAGCTTGTCCAATCAAAGTGGGGCATTCACTGTCTAAGAATATCACACTTACTTAGCAAGGTTTAGGTTCTTAAAACTGCCTCATTACCCATCATTATGTATATAGGAAGGGTTAAAAGCAGTTATTATGCTGTCAAAGTACGTTGCATGAAGGAAAAACCTAATTTTGCTTTTTTTTGGCTTTAGAGACATCCGACAGGATTCCCAGAGCACCACCCTAAGGGTGTAATGCAATGCCACTGCTTTAATTTCATCTGCTCCAAATATCTCTATCTCTATTCAGTGTCTATAAAATGAAACCAGAAATGTTTGTAAATGGGAAGTTAATATTTTGTCTAGAGGGAAAAGCCATCTCTATCCCTAATTTAGTTGCTTCTTTATCCTAATCTTGATCCACAAACACTGTGGTTCTTTATTCACAAATCCTGAACAGGCAGTTACTAAGGATGAAGGAAAGAAGGCTGAAAATGCATCGGTCGTAACATGAAGATGTTAACTTCCACCAGGAAAAAAAAGCATTAACTTCCTGCTCAAACAACTTTCCTGGCATACCAGTTCTCTCTGATTTAAAAAAAAAAAAAAAAAAAAATCTATATCTGGATTTGTGTAGAACATTTTGCTTGGTCATTCTGAATAGTATCCCTACAGCACACACATGCTGTATGTTTCCAGACTAATACTGTTTCCTTGAAGGCTTCTAGATGTTAATTTTTGTGTGTGTGTGTATTTCATGAATAGAACAGGAGCTGTAAAACAGACCCAGTGTTTAAAAGTCAATTCTTAAGTAACTAAGTGACTCTCCCTCACCAGCTTGCTAAATTTTATAAACATGGATTTTCCTGGCTTGCGCTGAAAGAATAATTTCATTAAGGTTGATTTTTTTTTTTTCTTTCTTTCTATCTCTTATTTCTCTCGAATGTTTGACGAGAGTATTAATTAAACGACACAAAACAGTCTGGACTGAAAAGAAATAACATGAAATTTCTCTTTCTCAGCATAAGCAACAGAAGAAATGGCGAAGAATTAAATAGAAGGGGAGAGAAAAAGAGAGAGAGTGAGCATTTCTCGGACCACCTCTGTGCCTAGCACGTGTGTCTCACACCTCCAGGGTTGGGGGTTCGATTCCCGCCTCCGCCGTGTGTGTGGAGTTTGCTTGTTCTCCCCATGCCTCGGGGGTTTCCTCCGGGTACTCCGGTTTCCTCCCCCGGTCCAAAGACATGCATTGTAGGTTGATTGGCATCTCTAAATTGTCCGTAGTGTGCGATTGCGTGAGTGAATGAGTGTGTGTGTGCCTGCGATGGGTTGGCACTCTGTCCAGGGTGTATCCTGCCTTGAGGCCCAATGCCGCTCAAGAATAGACTAGAGAATAAACGGTAGTGAATGAATGAATGATGATTGAAGCGACTATTCCGAATGACTGTTTTGCACTAATTGGACATAATGAGACATCAGAGAAAATGAGGATGATATTCACATGCATAAAAAAGTAAAAAATGTACAGCTATCTAAATGAACATGCTAAAGGAAATATCTTTCGACTCAAATAGAAAATGCAATCAGAATTTAGCAAAAAGTAAGCAAGAAGGACATCTTTCTCTAGATAGATAGATAGATAGATACTTTGTCTGAACTCTCAGACAGCAACAAGGACATTTAAGCCTAACACTCATTAAAAGAATTTTAATTAAAAAAACAAGAGAATAAAATGAGTACACTGTAAAATATATACAAAGTGTAAAGCCTTGATGATTAAAATAAATAGAGATGTATATATTATACAAATCCATTACAGGGATATTACACATTGTATAAAGTGGCAAAGTGTACTGTAGTTATGTAGTTTTGCGGCTTAAAACGAGCACAAAATCCTTTTATCACTCAGCAATGAGCTCATGATTGTGTTTTTCCCCAATGGGAAAGGATTCAAGGTAACATTTAGGACAAACTTTCTATTCAAATGAATCAAATGAGACAGCATTCATAATGTATGATGTCCTAGTATATTAGATTAGTTAAAAGTTTAAAGTTAAGCTACTATTTATCCCTAACATCTATACCAAACGAGCAAGCCTGATGTGATGGTGGCGAGGAAAAACTGCCTGAGATGATATGAGGAAGAAACCTTGAGAGGAACCAGGCTCAGAAGGGAACCTCATCCTCATTTGGGTGACACTGGACAGGAAATGATGTAACTGTAAATAATGTCCTTTCTACAACTATACAAAGACATCAGCCTTTGAGGATGAGCTTACAACAAAATAAAACCCTTCCTATAAGCTGTAACCAGGAGGTGATCATGAGCACAGAACACAAAAACAAACAATCATTATTTTCTATGGTTCAACTCTAGAGTTTGAATGCATCAGATTTCTCAGAATCCATGCCCAAATCAGTTGAATTCTGGGTAGTATAGTTGATCTCTGCTGTAACTTTTATATACATGCACTCAGTGCCCCTCCCTGCAGCCCGCCCCATCCTCACACTTCTCTGCAGTTTTCATGGTTCTGTGCATCTCTGTGGCGTAAAACTGATATTGCGAGCTGTCGTCATGCATCAGTCAGCCCCTGGGGCTCACGCGAGACAACTTGTTTGTGCGCCGTGCCGAAAAATCGGCTGTCGGCGTGTGGAGGTATGAGCGAACGAACGCTGAGAGGAGCTACTAGAGCATGGGAGAGTGATATCCATCCTGCTGCTGCTGAGAAAAGACAAAAACAGAAGAAACAGAACTTGGCTAACTGCTGCAGGAAAAAAAACGGGGAAAAAAACACTCGAGATGACTCGGAGATGCTTCACAAGGAGTAGCTTTTTTTTTTTTTGTTCTCTGTCGGAGAAGTCGTGACTGAGATGCTGAGACACCGAGACTGAGGAAGGCGTTTCGGCAGACCTCCTACAGTTCACACAATTCATCCAGGAAGAGATAAAGAGCGAGAGAGGGAGTGTGTAATGTATCGCCCGTGTCAGGAAACAGATGTTGGGCTGGTTGGTGTTGTCTTTATCAGGTCCCCCTCGTTCCCCGAGCCATTTTCACTAATGACTAAAGCTAACTCACCAAGGAGGCTGAAGCTTCAGCACCAGCCCCCAAAAACAGGAAGTCGTGTTTACTTCCTATTTATCAACCGTACCAGATTCAGTAACACCATTTTTCACTTTTTGTGTCTTATCTACTCACTCTCTATATATTTTTATATTTTTTTTCTCTCTTCATTTTAGCATCTTTAACAGGGATCTCCCATGGCATAGCAAAGCATCTGTCCTGTCCTATTACCGAATAATTAAGGGGTTGAGACACGCTGGGCAGGCCACGGCTTGTCGTTTAGTTTTTAATTCCCATTCTGCTTTATTAGTGGGACGTCTCTCTCTGTAGATGACACGCTTTAGTCATTATTTCAACATAAATAGCTTAAGCTATAACGGCCGTCTTGTATGTAGGATCGGCTCAGACGACCGAAATCTCAGTTGTTCAATCTTTTATGACAAATTCCTCATTCATCATGAGAAATAATGTTATAGATGTACAACATTTTAAGCTGTGGAAGGAGTCTCCAGTTTTAGTATTTTGAGGAAAGTCTTCAGGAATTCAAATCAAATGAATATATTATTTTTTGCATACACAGACACTGTACTACATGTAGTGAAATGCTTTTTCTTCATGCCATCTGTGTATAAAAATCAAATGGGATAGAATAGTAAAAACAAAATAAAAATGGAATTTAAATAAATAAAGAAAGAAAGAGAAAGAAAGAAAGGAATGAGTGAATGAAAAAAATTAGATGTATGGAACAAAGGAAAAATAAATAGACCAAAATATATATATATATATATATATATATATATATATATATATATATATATATATATATAAAAGAAATAAAAGAAAAAAAAAACACTGGAGCCATCTTGTCCTTATGATTTCTTTTTTAAAATTATGTATTTATTTATTTTTTAATCAACTTCATGCGATTAGATCAACTGTTTATAATAAAAAAAAAGAGTGCAACTGTTTATAGCTGCTGTAGCATAAGTGATAACAAGAAGGAATAAAACACTTGCACAGTTGCACTTCACAGTAACTTTTCTTTTTGTCAGATCACATCACTTCGTGTTTTATTCCTTTCTCATAAGATGCATTATGAAAATGTAATGACGGTTATGACGATGGGTATGTGTTTTAAACCGTCATGGTATCACCATTACACTATAAAGTTCCAGAGGGACCTTGAAGTGATGCAAAGCCAGTTATCATGACATTCTTATGTACACTAAGTGCTGTTACAACCTATATGACAACCTTATGTCCTATCTATGTCACTTGTCTTTCAACATCAAAATTTTCAAGAGCAGTTTTACTATCACATGACCAGCAGAATAAGCCTTCATATGTGTTTATGTAGGATTAATGTAGATCACTGGTCAGGAAGAGCTTATGCAGGTCATGTGTAGGGCTATGAACATGAATAGTAAGTAATAAGTAAATATGTAAGCAATAAGTAAATATGCTTTCAGTAGCTGCTCATAACTGATATCCACTGTGAAAGTTGCCTAATTGCTTAATGGATTGTGCAATCTTGTCGACTGTCCTCTTATAACTTCAAGCACTGTTGTGTTTTTTTCCCTTATATCCCAGCAATTTGCCGAAAAACCCACTAAACCCTGTATACCACAACCTCATAACCATGTATGTAGCTCTTTTATAGTTCTTCTCAACCACGATTTGAAGTTAGTGCTACTCAAAAATCTCCCTCCTGCTCTTACAGATAGAGCACTCTACTGATCTTCAACCTCTAACTAGAGGCATCTCTGCAGCAAAAAATAACTATGTATGTGAAGGAGCAGCAAAAGGGAAAGTGATAGAATCATCATTCCTCTTTATTTATTTATTTATTTATTATTATTTTTTTTATCCCATCTCCCCATCTCCAGGCTTGTCTGTATAAGCTGGACAATGGGGTCAGCTGCCCTGGTGACAGACATGGTCGCATTTTGATGAATGGCCCGGGGGAAGACTTGTCAGGAAAAACAGCAAGTAGCTTGCAGAACTGAAGGAAGTGCTGCGTGGTGGCATGTATCGACTTGGAGTCTGTAAATCCAGTGTCAGCATGGATGCTTTTGCTGTATTTCTGTGAGAGAGTTAGCTTTATATGATGCACCCCTGGGATACAGATCTTGAAGATGGAGCCTGTAGGATGTAGGTCTGGGAGTGGAGGCTCAGTGGTTTGTGCTCTGGGTTACTAAACAGAAGGTCACATGGTCAAGCCATAACACCACCAAGCAGCTATTGGTAAGCCCCTGAGCAAGGTTTGTAGATGTGGTTCATGACTGACCTTGACTCCCAAACTGCAAAGAAAAAAAATCACAGTGCTGTACTGTATATTTATGCTGCTTTTAACTAACTAACTATCTAACTAACAAACTAACAGTAAGGCTACAATCAAGTAATCACTCTTTACATCTGTGCTGAGCTGAAAAGCATGTCATGAGAGTGTCTGCTCAGGAAAAACACAGCCTTGGTTGTCGTCTTTTTCCATGACTAGCTCAATGCCTAAAATTGCTCATATAGGCATCAAGTAGACAGCATCATCTTCCTCTACATCATTTCCTGGAAAAGTTATCCAGTTCAAGCATGCCACACTATCCCCATCTTTATGTCTCTGTCTTTGAGGGCCTGAAATATCATTTCTGTTGTCTTATCCTATAAAATTTAATATATATTAATTGTCACAGTTATTCCTCTTTTTATGTAATGGCTTGTCAGTGGATATCTCCGTTCTAATGAAAAGCCATAACTGGAAAATTGAGTCTGTTTATGATGCCCGTCTTTTTAATTAAAAGTTCCAGGTGGTTTCATTAAGCCCCTTCAATGTACTGCTGTTTAAACAACTCGTTTATTTATCTTCAGCAGACGTCAAGCTTGCTCTCACACAACCGCTCAAGACAAATCGCAAACATTTGCTTTCTATTTCCTTGACGAAATAGTGTTTTTGTTTTTTTTTTCTTTTCAAGGGCGGTATGGCAGCTCGGTACATGTCTTTGACGCCTCGCAGCTCCAGAGTTCCGGGTTTAATTCTGAGCTTGGGTTCCTGTCTGGATTCTTCCTTTTCCTACAGTATGGGGTTCCACACCCGGTTTCCTCCCAAAAGGTTGATCGAGTACTCTAAATTGTCCCTAGATGTGAATTAGAGTGTGAACTGAGTCTTTTTGTCCCTAAATATCCTTTAGAAAAAGCAGGTCTTCTTATCAGAGGTGTTCCAAGAAGAACCTCTTGAGAACGCCAGCCGAAGAACCCATTAGACTTTCTTTACACTGTTGATATTTAAAGGTTATCTTTAAGAAAGGTCATATTTGCTAGTAATGAATAAAGCGTGTCGGCCATTCGTATTATTTTCAACGTTTACCTTGATAACTGCTTAACCACAATGACGAGACAACGCCTTGGTGTTTAAGCATCTCACCGATGTACCCAGCAGCCCACGTTAGCTTTTCTTCCTTTTTCCTCGTCAAAACCTTATAATTGCCAATTGTGCTATAATAGAGGTTTTAGCTGCAGGTAATTTCATTTTTATATCCTGTCCCACGTGTCTTCCTCCATCAGTCTGAGTCTATTCTCGTCTGTCTGTTAAAATGCTGTTATGCCAATAAAGTTTGAACTTAGCACTCACTCCACTGCTTTTAAGCCGAGCGAATATCCGCGTGCGACTTTATTCGTTGTTTAATGCTGTGAATTAATGCGTCTCTACAGGAGCATGCTGTAATGTCCCGCTGAATATTAGACTTTGGGGGAAAAACAGATGGATTTGTTCAAACTGATAGGGAGAATAAAAAAAAGAGAATCTGTTGAATTTTACAGGCAGGTAAACATATCCGATGCATCCACAGCGCTCAGGGTCTACATACCTGTAAGGTGTATTGTATAATGGCGTTTACGCTTCATCGGTTCCTCACTCTTTGTCCATTTGTATAACCCATTGGCTCATGTCTGAGGCTTATAGATTGCTTGGAAACTAATCTGTTGGTTTATCTTCCTTTCTCGGTTTCATTTGCTCCCTCCTTAGCTGCCGGCTCCTGCAAGCTCTGCATTCTTTCCCAGCGGAAGTCATATCAGCAAATGCTGGAGGTTTATGAAGCACGACTAGAGAGGGAGAACTCCCTGCAAACTGAAGCAAAGAGAGTGGGCGGGAGGAACGGTGAAGAAATAGAGAGCTAGAAGGAAAGTGAAGAGGAAAGGGAATGATGACGTTGCCCTGAACTCAAAACCTAAATTTAAACTGCATTTCTTCTACTGGAACTCGAGACTTCTGTAGAAAACTGATTTGTGGACCTCAGTTTGTCACACAGCTCTGTGGCTTTGAACCAATCACGCATTGGTTCTATTGGTAATCATCTAGTATGCAAATAATCAGAAGATGAACTAGAACTCTGAATATTTTCACTATCAAATCTACTAAACTATTCTGTTTCATTGTTCGTCTATTAATTACCATTACTAAGTGACGCATATTAGAGAGAACACCGCATACACTGTATCAATATCAGTATAGTTCCTCCAAGGGTACATCTTTTGTACCTTTTATTTACTTATTTATTTTTTACATTTTGTTTTTACCTGGGATGAAGAATACCATATACTATTATGCTTACTCAGAAATTGATGAATAATGATGGTTCTTGAGGTCCATCTATATACTTTAATCCCTGTTTTAAAGGTAAACTCTTTATATATCCAGTTAAATAATATATACTGGTACAAAAAGAAAGGAAAATAAAGCGAGGAAACTGTAATAGCAGTTAATTTTCTGGTACTTAACAACTAATGATTTCTTTGTTGGTCAGTTGTTTGGGTTTTTGCATACAATTAGATATTATATTAAATGAATATGCTATCTATTGCTCTGTGTATCTATCTATCTATCTATCTATCTATCTATCTATCTATCTATCTATCTATCTATCTATCTATCTATCTATCACTATATACAGTGCATGTGGAAAGTATGCGCTTCACTTTTTCCACATTTTATGTTACAGGCTTTTTCCAAAATTGATTAAATTCATTATTTTCCTCACAATTCTACAAACAATATCCCTTAATGACAACATGAACGACGTTTGTTTGAAATCTTTGCAAATTTAGTAAAAAATAAATAAATAAATCACATGTACATAAGTATTCACAGACTTTGCCATGACACTCAAAATTGAGCTCCGGAGCATCCTGTTTCCACTGATCATCCTTGAGATGTTTCTACAACTTGATTAGAGTCCTCCTGTGGTCAATTCAGTTGACTGGGCATGGTTTGGAAATGTCTATATAAGGTCCCACAGTTAACAGTGCATGTCAGAGCACAAACCAAGCCATGAAGTACAAGGAATTGAGTGTAGACTGCTGAGACAGGATTGTATGGAGGTACAGATTTGGGGAAGGGTACAGAAAAATTTCTGCAGCATTGAAGGTCCCAATGAGCACAGTGGCCTTCATTATCTGTAAATGGAAGAAGTTTAGAACCACCAGGACTCTTCCTAGAGTGGGCTGCCCAGCGAAACTGAGCGATTGGGGCAGAAGGGCCTTAGTCAGGGAGGTGACCAAAAACCCGATAGTCACTCTGAAAGAGCTCCAGCATTTCTCTATGGAGAGAGGAGAACCTTCCAGATGAACAATCATCTCTGCAGCACTCTACCAATCAGGCCTGTATGATATAGGGGCTAGACGGAAGCCACTCCTCAGTAAAAGGCACAAAAGGGACCTGAAGGACTCTCAGACCATGAGAAACAAAATTGTCCTGTCTGATGAAACAAGGATTGAACTCTTTGGCCTGAATGGCAAGCATCTGGCACCAGGCACCGCTCATCACCTGGCCAATACCATCCCTACAGTGAAGCATGGTGGTGGCAGCATCATGCTGTGGGGGATGTTTTTCAGCAGCAGGAACTGGGAGACTAGTCAGGATCGAGGGAAAGATGAATGCAGCAATGTACAGAGACAAAACCTGCTCCAGAGCACTCTGGACCTCAGACTGGGGTGATGGTTCATCTTCCAACATGACAGCAACCCTCAGCACACAGCCAAGATAACAAAGGAGTGGCTACGGGGCAACTCTGAATGTCCTTGAGTGGACCAGAGCCCAGACTTGAACCCGATTGAACATCTCTGGAGAGATCTGAAAATGGCTGTGTACCGTCGCTTCTCATCCAACCCGATGGAGCTTGAGAGGTCCTGCAAAGGAGAATGGGAGAAACTGTCCAAAAATAGGTGTGCCATGCTTGTAGCATCATACTCAAAAAGACTTGAGGCTGTAATTGGTGCCAAAGGTGCTTCAACAAAGTATTGAGCAAAGGCTGTGAATACTTATGTACATGTGATGTTTTTAATTTTTCATAGATCTTACTAATTTTAATAGAGTATTATATGTTTATATTGCATTTTCCATTGCATTACGCAAATTTCATTGAACACCGATTTTTTCAGTTTATTTTTTTTGTTTTGTTTTTAGTTCAAGCTCTCCCAGTCGACTCCATGAGGGTCAGAGCTGTTTTAACCGATCTAGAGTTAGTATAGGGATATTACAGGGTCAAATCCCGGGGCTGTACTGGGATTTGCTCTCATCTGATGTCTCTGTCTCAGCAGCATTACTGCAGGGCTTTCTGACACCGTGCAAAAGAGATCTCCCACAGTTTCGGTGTTCTAGCGATCTGATTCAGTGAGCATTAGAATGTCTGTTGGCGACTGACAAAAAACCCGAGTGCCAACACAAACTCTCCTACTCTGTCTAGCTCTCCCTGCTGAATGCAAGAGAGTGACAGAAGGGTGTAAAGAAATAACAGGAAGAGAGAGCAAGTAGGACTGGTAGAATGAATTGCAATGTTTATTAACATACTCAAAAGCAAAAAAAGTCTTTATCTGTTTATCTTTTGAGAGCCTGACTCAGGATAAATGCTGAAGTTGTATGTATTTTGATGCCTGGATGAAAGCCATTGCTGCATCATGATGCTCCCATCACCATGCTTCACCATAGAATGGTGTTTTCAGGGTTATGAGCAGTGTTGAGTTTCCAAAAAAAAGTCCATTTTGGCTCATCAAAAACAGAGAACTTTGTTTTTTTTTCTCCCTTTTTTACAGCACAACTCTTCTATAAAAGTCCAGGTGTGAACATTAATCATGTTCTTCACTGAGCTGCGAACCTCTCCAGCTACTTTTGTGTTGAATTGCTCTATTCGTTGCAATATAATATAGTATAATATTCTGTAATGTAATAAACCCATAAATATTTAGCAGCGTTTGGATACTAAATTGTTAAAGCTCTAAAACAGATACCTGGAGGACGGACGAAAAGCATCAAGACGACGAAAAGGTAAAGATAACCACAGCAAAAGCTATTCAGGGGACCGTCTCAAACGTCTGCATTGAGCACAAATCGAATTCACAGACTGCAGAAAGAACCGAAAGACAAAGTAAGCGAGGCGAAGGTAAAAAAAGAGAGAGAGAGAGAGAGAGAGGGAAGAACTAATGCGTGCGGAACAGATCCATGACATTTTCAGAGGCCATGGTCTGTGGCTGATAACACATGCGAAGATCACGCCATCTCTTCTCTGATAGGAGAGAGACATTTCACACAGCACTTCAGCCTTCGGGCCCTGAGAAAAGAGTAGCTCAATATAACACTCTCACAGACACGCGTGTGAAGTGTTTCAGGCTGCTGAGGTGTTTTATGCCATTCGGATTCGCGTACTGTGAATACGGAGAAGGAAATGCTGTGTTTTTTTTTGTTTGTGTTGTGGGGTGTGTGTGTGTGTGTGTGTGTGTGTGTGTGTGTGTGTGTGTGAGAGAGGAGAGAGAGAGAGAGAGAGAGAGAGAGAGAGAGAGAGAGAGAGAGAGAGAGAGAGAGAGAGAGACAGACAGGTAGTCGGGGGGGGTAGTCAGAGAAAGAGAGACTGGCAGGCAGTCAGAGAGACAGGTAGGCAGAGAGAGAGAGACAGGCAGTCAGGCAAAGAGAGAGAGACAGGTAGTTAGACAGGGGGAGAGAGATATGAGAGGGAGACAGGCAGTCAGAGAGAGGGACAGGTAGTCAGAGAGATACAGGAAGTCAAAGAGAGAGAGAAGCAGGTAGTCCGAGAGAGAGGCAGACAGAGGGGGGCAGTCAGAGAGAGACAGGCAGACAGTCAGAGAGAGAGACAGGCAGTCAGAGAGAGGGACAGGTAGTAAGAGAGATACAGGAAGTCAAAGAGAGAGAGAAGCAGGTAGTCCGAGAGAGAGGCAGTCAGAGGGGGGCAGTCAGAGAGAGACAGGCAGACAGTCAGAGAGAGAGACAGGCAGTCAGAGAGAGAGACAGGCAGTCAGGGAGAGACAGGCAGTCAGTGAGAGAGAGAAGCAGATAGTTAGACAGGGAGAGAGAGAAACAGGCAGTCAAAGAGAGAGAGAGGTTTTCAGAGAGAAAGAGACAGACAGTCAGAGAGAGAGAGAGAGACAGATATTCAGAGAGAAAGGCAGCTAGTTGGGGGGCTAGTCAGAGAAAAGAGGCAGGTAGTCAGAGAGTTGAGGGATGTCTCTAGCACTTCTCTTTGCTCTTCTCACTTTTCCATCATGCCTCCAGTTGCTCTTTTAGCATCGTTAGCATCTGCCTTTCTGTATTTGTGCAAGAAATGAACAAACTCAGCTGCGTTCTCTCCTCAGCACAAGTGCCCTGATAAAGCGAGTGCTCTGTGATTACCAGTTGTTCATGTTGCCTTTGAGAGTACCTGCTTTGTGAAGACCAAAAGACCTGGAGAGAGTGGTAGTTGTTCCCACAGAAAATGTCTTATTACTGTTTTTGTTTAAAAATGAAAAGACTTAACATCTTTTCCTAACATTGCTTGGTGAAAAAACAAGACTTAAACTGGAAGCGTTTCCAATTTGCATATTCACGCATATTCATAGATCTTTATTAATAATGTATCTTTTTTTGTATTGACAGGCCAGCCCTGTGATATACCTGATTTATTTGTATCCCAGAAAAACAAACAGCTCTCAACTTAATTTATCTTTATATCTTCATAATATCTTTGAAACACACACCCTGGGCATCTTAAGCCTGGATTCTGAGCTTCCACTAAACATTAAAGTGTCTCTGTAGACCTCAGACTGCACTACAATATTACCGAGGTACAGCAAGCCTCGCTGCACGTAATAATTTGACACTTCTATTGGAGATGGTTCATTTATTTGTGGCTTAACGTATAGTGCCCCATGAGGTTAGTAGTGGTAGGAACGACGACCATGATGATGATGATGATGATGATGATGATGATGATATTCAACATGTACATCAATGTATCTTGCTCGATTTTAATAATATTAAGAGTCTCAAGTCACAGCACAGCTTATTTTATTAACTCACAAATGGTGACATGCACTAATCCCCCCTTTCACTCACCCCAAAGGACAATCTTAAAGTTTTTAACATACTTGAGAGGCAGTTTTAGATCTTCTCAAGTTATTTATTTTGTGATATATATATATATATATATATATATATATATATATATACACACACACAGTGGTGTGAAAGTGTTGGCCCCCTTCCTGATTTCTTTGCATGTTTGTCACACTTTAATGCTTTCGGCTGCTCCCTGTTCGGGGTCGCCACAGCGGACCAACTGGTCCGCACAACAACTTGGCAAATGTTTTAGCCGGATGCCCTTCCTGACACAACCCTCCCATTTTTCCAGGCTTGGGACCGGCACTGTATCTAGTGGCTGGGAATTGAATAAATAGAGAGGGTTGCGTCAGGAAGGGCATCCGGCATAAAACATTGCCAAACTTAACCATGCGAATCATCAGTACGAATTTCATACCGGATCGGTCGAGGCCCGGGTTAACAACGACCGCCATCGGCGCCGTTGACCTACAGGGCGCCGGTGGAAATTGGGCTACTGTTGGTCGAAGAAGTAGAGAGAGAGGAGAGTGCACAGACAGAGAGAGAGCTGGCTGATATGATGGAGAGAAGGAAGGTGGATATACTGTGTGTACAGGAGACCAGGTGGAAGGGTAGCAAGGCTCGTAGTATAGGAGCAGGATTCAAGCTGTTTTAATATGGTGTGGATAGTAAGAGAAATGGGGTAGGTGTGGTCCTGAAGGAGGAGTTTGTGAGGAATGTCCTGGAAGTGAAGAGAGTGTCAGACAGGGTGATGAGTCTGAAGTTAGAGATTGAAGGGGTGATGTTGAATGTTGTTAGTGGTTATGTCCCACAGGTAGGTTGTGAGTTAGAGGAGAAAGAGAGATTTTGGAGTGAATTAGATGAGGTGATGGAGAGTATTCCCATGGGTGAGAGAGTGGTGATAGGAGCGGATTTTAATGGACATGTTGGTGAGGGGAACACAGGTGATGAGGAGGTGATGGGCAAGTTTGGAGTTAAGGAAAGGAACCTTGAAGGACAGATGGTAGTGGACTTTGCTAAGAGGATGGACATGGCTGTGGTTAACACTTATTTTCAGAAGAGGGAGGAGCATAGAGTGACTTACAAGAGTGGAGGTAGGAGAACACAGGTAGACTACATCCTATGTAGAAGAGGCAATCTGAAAGAGATTAGTGACTGTAAAGTGGTAGTGGGAGAGAGTGTAGCCAGACAGCATAGGATGGTGGTGTGTAGGATGACTTTGTTGGTCTGTAAGACGAAGAGGTCAAAGATAGAGATAGAGAAGAAAACCAAGTGGTGGAAGCTGAAAAAGGAGGAATGTTGTGAGGAATTTAGACAGAAGTTGAGGCAGGCTCTGGGTGGTCAGGTAGTGCTGCCAGATGACTGGGAAACTACAGCAGAAGTAATCAGGGAGACAGGGAGAAAGGTGCTTGGGTGTGTCATCTGGAAGGAGGAAAGAAGATAAGGAGACTTGGTGGTGGAATGAGGAAGTTCAGGATAGTATCCAGAGGAAGAGGTTAGCCAAGAAGAAGTGGGACATGGACAGGACAGAAGAGAACAGACAGGAATACAAGGAGTTACAGCGCAGAGTGAAGAGGGAGGTGTCTAAGGCCAAGCAGAAGGCATATGACGAGTTGTACACTAGGTTAGACACTAGTGAAGGAGAGAAGGACTTGTACAGGTTAGCTAGGCAGAGGGATCGAGATGGGAAGGATGTGCAGCAAGTTAGAGTTATTAAGGATAGAGATGGAAGGGTGCTCACAAGTGAGGAGAGTGTACAGAGGAGATGGAAGGAGTACTTTGAGGAGCTGATGAATGAGGAAAATGAGAGGGAAAAAAGAGTAGAAGGGATGAACTCTGTGGAACAGAAAGTAGATAAGATTAGAAAGGATGAAGTCAGGAAGGCTTTGAAGAGGATGAAAAGTGGAAAGGCAATTGGTCCTGACGGCATCCCGGTGGAGGTCTGGAAGTGTCTGGGAGAGGCAGCAGTGGAATTTTTAACTAGTTTGTTCAACAGGGTTTTATAGAGTGAGAGGATGCCTGAGGAATGGAGAAGAAGTGTGTTAGTGCCGATCTTTAAGAATAAGGGTGACGTGCAGAGTTGCAGCAACTATAGGGGGATAAAGTTGATGAGCCATACAATGAAGCTATGGGAAAGAGTAGTGGAAGGTAGGTTAAGGAAGGTAATGGAAATTTGTGAGCAGCAGTATGGCTTCATGCCCAGAAAGAGCACAACAGATGCAATTTTTGCTCTGAGAATTTTGATGGAGAAGTATAGGGATGGTCAGAGGGAGTTGCACTGTGTGTTTGTAGACTTGGAGAAAGCGTATGACAGGGTGCCAAGAGAAGAGCTGTGGTACTGTATGAGGAAGTCAGGAGTAGCAGAGAAGTATGTCAGAGTGGTGCAGGATATGTATGAGAGGAGCAGGACAGTGGTGAGGTGTGCTGTAGGTCAGACAGAGGAGTTCAAAGTGGAGGTGGGACTTCATCAGGGATCGGCTCTGAGCCTCTTCCTGTTTGCTATGGTGATGGACCAGTTGTCAGAGGAGGTCAGAGGAGGTCAGACAGGAGTCTCCTTGGACAATGATGTTTGCAGATGACATTGTGATCTGTAGTGAGAGCAGGGAGCAGGTGGAGGAAACCTGGAGAGGTGGAGGTTTGCGCTGGAGAGAAGAGGAATGAAAGTCAGTCGTAGTAAGACTGAGTACATGTGTGTGAATGAAAGGGAGGGAAGTGGAACAGTAAGGTTACAGGGTGAAGAGGTGAAGAAGGTACAGGAGTTTAAGTCCTTGGGGTCAACAGTCCAGATTAATGGAGAGTGTGGGAAAGAGGTAAAGAAGCAAGTGCAGGCAGGTTGGAATGGGTGGAGAAAGGTGTCGGGAGTTCTGTGTGATAGGAAAATATCAGCGAGAATCAAGGGGAAGGTGTACAGGACAGTGGTGAGACCAGCCATGCTGTATGGTTTAGAGACAGTGTCACTGAGGAAGAGACAGGAGTCAGAGCTAGAGGTAGCAGAGCTGAAGATGTTGAGGTTCTCTTTGGGAGTGACAAGATTGGACAGGATTAGGAGCGAGTACATCAGAGGGACAGCTCATGTTGGACATTTGGGGGACAAAGTTAGGGAGGCCAGATTAAGATGGTTTGGACATGTTCAGAGGATGGAGAGTGAGTATATTGGTAGGAGAATGTTGGACATGGAGCTGCCAGGCAGGAGGCAAAGAGGAAGGCCAAAGAGGAGGTATATGGATGTAATTAATGAGGATATGAAGCTAGTGGGTTTAGAGGCATTGGTGGCTCAGTGGTAGGTTTCTCGCCTATCATGCGGAAGGCCCGGGTTCGATTCCCAGCCACTGGATGCAGTGCCGGTCCCAAGCCCGGAAAAAGGGGAGGGTTGCGGCAGGAAGGGCATCCGGCGTAAAACCCGTGCCAAGTTGTTGTGCGGATCAGTCGGTCCGCTGTGGTGACCCCGAATAGGGAGCAGCCGAAAGCAACTTCTTCTTCTTCTTCTTCTATGAAGCTAGTGGGTGCAAGTGTTGAGGATGCAGAAGATAGGGATAGGTGGAGAGAGATGATTCGCTGTGGCGACCCCTGAAGGGAAAAGCTGAAAGAAGAAGAAGAAGTCACACTTTAATGTTTCAGATAATCAAACACATTTAAATATTAGTCAGAGATAACACAAGTAAACACATCACATTATAACACATTATGGATAGAGCCACAAGTTGGTGTAATCCCACCAGTCATAGTTTTAGTTATGGGGGTGGTAGCTCTGTGGCTAAGTGGTTAAGGCTCTGGGTTCTTGATCAGAAGGTTGGGATTCAAGCGCTAGCACTGACAAGCTGCTGGGCAATTGGGCAAGGCCCTTAACCCTCTGTGCCCCCAACTTTCTTAGCTGGAATATGTGAAGAAAAGAATTCCACTGTGCTGTAATGTATGTGTGGTGATAATAAAAGCTCAATCACCTTAAAGAGGTGATTCATGCTCGAAAACCTCCAATGTGGCTGAATTACAACAATTCTGCAAAGATGAGTGGGCCAGAATTCCTCCACAGCACTGTAACAGACTCATTGCAAGTTATCGAAAACGCTTGATTGCAGTTGTTGCTGCTAAGGGTGTCCCAACCAGTTATTAGGCTTAGGGGGCAAACACCTTTTCACACAGGGCCATGTAGTTTTGGATTTTGTTTCCCCTTAATAATAAAAACCTTTATTTAAAAACTGTATGGTGTGTTTACTTGTGTTATCTTTGACTAATATTTAAATGTGTTTGATTATCTGAAACATTAATGTGTGACAAACATGCAAAAAAATAAGAAATCAGGAAGGGGGCCAACACTTTTTCACACCACTGTGTGTGTGTAATATATATATATATATATGAGAGGGTGAGAGAGAGAATCCTCAGAGTCCAAGTCGCTTCAGTCATGTTTTTTTTTTCTTGAAAATGAATACTTGTCAGTAAAAGGAAACATAATCCCAGTATGCAGGGCTTAATTTGTAAAACATGAGGTACTGCAACACCAAGTAGATGAGGAGTAGGAGAAAGAAAATGTTCTGGTACATTTTGACACAGCAGTGCTGCAAGCAGTGCACGCAATACAGTCGAGTTAAATGCCGTCATGCAGCTGGAACTAATAGCGTAAGAAGGTAGCTAGGTCTGCTGACTAGGTGTTCCGGTGATTGTGTGGGAGGACTGGGAGTGTCAAATTAAAAAAAAAAAAATTTGTATAGAAACACTGGGACTTAAAACGTATATTAAGGATACAACATGGCAGTTGCATACCTGATTAGAGAAAAATGAACTCATAAGACAGTGATGTAAGAACAGTACAGTTCTTTCCCAGTGAGTTTCTTAAGCCAGGAAACTGCAGCGGCTCCAACTACTGCTCACTACGCATCACAGGGTGGAATAACACACTCAAAGGAAGTGTTAAAAGGAAGAGGAAGGAAGGAAGGAAGAAAGAGGCTATCTGCCTCCTTACGCATACAGGAGAGCACACACACCTACGATTGGTTAGTGTTGCTCTGATTGCTGGGGAGACAAAGAGAATGTGAGAGTGAATGAGAGAGATAGATAGAAAGAGGGGGGGGTGAGTAAAAGAGGGAAGGAGAGAGAGAACAAGCAAAAGAGAGAGAGATAGAGGGATAGAGAAAGAGAGGGATAGAGAGAGATGGAGGGATAGAGAGAGAGGGACAGAGGGATAGAGAGAGAGAGGGATAGAGAGAGCGGGAGAGAGGGAGAGAGAGAGAGAGGGACAGAGAGAGAGAGAGAGGGACAGAGAGAGAGAGGGACAGAGGGATAGAGAGAGAGAGAGAGAGGGATAGCGAGAGAGAGAGGGACAGAGAGAGAGAGAGAGAGAGAGAGAGAGAGGGACAGAGGGATAGAGAGAGAGAGGGACAGAGAGAGAGAGAGAGAGAGACAGAGGGATAGAGAGAGAGCGGGACAGAGGGATGCATAGAGAGAGAGAGAGAGAGAGAGAGAGAGAGAGAGAGAGAGGGACAGAGAGAGAGAGGGACAGAGAGAGAGAGAGCGAGAGAAAGAGTGAGAAAGAGGGATAGATAGAGAGAGAAAGAGCAAAAGAGTGAGAAAGAGGGATAGATAGAGAGCAAAAGAGAAAGGGGGAGAGAGAGATAAAAACAGAAAGAGAGAAAGAGAGCAAAAAAGGGAGAGAGGAATAGATAGAGAGAGAGAGAGCAAAAGAGTGAGAGAGGGATAGATGGAGAGTAAGAGCAAAAGCGTGAGAGAGAGGGATAGATAGAGAGAGAGAGAGCGAGAGAGAGAGAGAGCAAAAGAGTGAGAGAGACAGTGGGATAGATAGAGAGAAAGAGAGCAAATGAGTGAGGGAGAGAGCGAATGAGAGAGAGGGGATGAGTAGGAGAGAGCGCATGAGAAAGTGAATGGGGGGCAAATGAGTGAGAGAGCAAATGAGTGAGAGAGAGAGCGAATGAGAGAGAGGGGATGAGTAGGAGAGACCGCATGAGAAAGTGAATGGGGGGGCAAATGAGTGAGAGAGCAAATGAGTGAGAGAGCGGGATAAAAACAGAGTGGGGGGGGGTGTCTGTAGCACTTTTTTTTCGCTTTTCTTTTGCCTTGTCGGTTTACTTTTACTAAAAAAAAAATCTAAGAATTAGGAGCCTGACTCTGGATAAATGCTGAAGTTGTACACATTTTGTAGCCATGATGCTCCCACCAGCGTGCTTCACCACGGGATGGTGTCCTCAGGGTTATGAGCAGTGTTGAATTTCTGCCAAAGCCAAAAAAAAAAAAAAAGCCCATGTTGGCTCATCAGAGCAGAGAAATGTGTTTTTCTTTTCCTTCCACATGCCTTTTGGCAAAAATTTTGTTTTCATCACAACTCTTCCATAAAGTCCAGACATGTGGCGTAGTCACGGGAGAGAGGATGTCTCTAACGTTTTTTTTTGTTTTTTTTTGTTATTTCTTTTTTCCCCATGGCCTTATCAGTTTTGTTTGGTAAAAAGGCACATAAAGAACTATTACATGATTACTTACTACTACTATTAATAAAAGTGCTAGAACCTGGAGGATAAGTGGATAAGCGCTTCACCTTCACGAAGCAACACGCTTCACCTTTACGAACAATGAGCAGTGTTTACTTTCTTCCAAAAATAGTGCAAGGTCAAATTTGGTGTCATCTAACCGGAGAAACTTTACCACATTTTCAGGATTTTCCGTCATGCTTTATTGGTTTTTTTTTTTACCCCATTATCACCAGATTCTGGACTCATCCTGACCCACAGCACAAACTACCGCTGACATGCTATTCCTGTCCACATCGCTCAAGCCTAACGTGTACTCGCTCATAAAACGATTGACGTCGCTCAGCCGCCCTTCTAATCCGATTCGTTTCCTGTTTACTTCATTAGAAGCTGTTTCAGGTCGTTTAGAGCCTGTCATGCTACACGGCCAAGTGTGTGTGTGTGTGTGAGAGAGAGGGAGCGGAAGTGGACCTGTCAGGGTTTGTACTTCACAAATCAATGCTAATAAAGATTAGCTCTAATTACACCGAAAGAGAAGGACTAATCACATCTGGGACTCCAAAGAACTAGGTGAAACTAGTGAATGGGTGTTTGGGGGGAACATCATGGAGCTGGCGGTGTCCTTTAGTGTGTGTGTGTGTGTGTGTGTGTGTGTGTGTGTACAGGTTATTAAAGCATCTCTTTCTTTTTTTTTTTTTTGCTTTTGCTTGTTTGCTCTGGTGAAGGACTCCATCATGGGCCATTAAATGTGTTAATGACAACCACCTACAGTTTGCTAATGGCAGCCACACACACACACACACACACACACACACACACCCACCACACACACACACACCACAATCTCACCAATGCTGTTAAACTTTCCAGTAGATAAAATTTCATACTCTTTCTTCATTCTGTCATTCATTTAATTTACATATGAATTTATTTATTAGCTTTTAGTTGTAATCTATCAGTTTTATTGCTTTTTGTTTACTTTTTTTGCCACATACTACATGCTGTATGTTTGTTGAACTGCTTAGCTATTGACTCATCTATTCCTTTAAAGCTATTTGTTAGCTTATTTACTTTTTTAAAAAACATTTCCATATATATATACTTAATTACTTGTTTATTTTTTATACATATATTTAGCTGTATATCTTGCTGTTTAGATATTTGTTTGTTTAGCAATCAATCTATTTATTTAGCTGTTTGTTTATTCATTTAACATAACTGCAAAATTTATTTTTGTTTGTTTGTTTTTTTGCTTTATTTATTTATTTATTTATTTATTTATTTATTTTGGGTTTTTTGTTTGTTCATTTGTTTACTGTATGCTTGTTGTGTGTAGTTCTGCATTGCAACGTGTGTGTGTGTGTGTTCGTTCAGCTTGCAATCCTTTGTAAGCTACACCAGTGCTCCCACAGAGAACTAAATCAGGCAATTAGCGGCATGATTTTCATTCACTCTGGAATTCTCGAAATGTTTAATGGCAATCCAAATAAACAGCCAGTGCGTGACAGTAAAGCAGCCTAATCGTTTAAAGCCTATCAATTTGCCAAGAAAATCACTAAACATATCCTCAAAACCCTAAATTCAAAAAACACAGAGATGGAAAAAGGCCACGTTTTAGATGATTTTAACTGCAGAACACACGAGTGTAATTAAAACCGCACGAGAGAGAACTAACTAGCAGTGCAAAAAAAAAAAAAAAACATTGTGGAAAGATTAATTGCTGATGCGTGATGATCTTATGCAAGGAAGGTGAGAGACACTGAGGGAAAAGAAAGATGGAGCTTGTTAGGAAAGGACTAACTATTGATTTGAGTGTTTTTAACACTTTAGAGGTGTGTGTGTGTGAGAGAGAGACTGAATTCATCCCCGAGTATAGTGCTTGACACAGACCATCTCTCCAATCAATACAGAAATGACCACAGGGCTAACTATCGAATTCAATTAGCATTGGTTAGAGTCTAGGTAAGGTGCTCACGGTCCACTTTAGACTTTTCTAAGTGTGTTCCGCACAATCCGTTCCAGCTGACGCATCAGTAATTAACATACAGACTGCTTAGCTAGCGAGATTACCGGTTGTTTACAAGCCTGTTAAAGGAACTGGTTCTCAACAGGCTTTAGGAGGCGAGTTCGGCGTCAGTATAAACAAGTCAGAGACATCCGTATAGAGACTTCGGTGCTGCTCGGATTCTCCAATCACTTTTCTGTCAATTATGTAGCTTAAAGGCAGCTTATTGGACCAGAGCTGAGCTCTAGGGCTAGAGATGTTTGTTCAGAAAATGGAAGTCTTCACAGTATCACAATTCTTTCATTTCATTTAATCTTTCTCTCTGTATGTAACGGTTACTCCAGGGTCCTTGGTTCGATCCTGATCTCGCTTTCTTGATTTGTTTGTTTGTTTATGTATTTATTTATTTATGCAAGTAAGTAAACTTGCTATGCAATATTACCAACAGTGTGTGAATTATACATGTAATTTGATCAGAAAATCGTTTCCACATTACAGTTTGAGGAATGCCTTCGCATGTCATTGTTATGGTCGGGATGTAGCCGGAGTCAGCAGCTACGACATGTTTACCCTCCGTATTTTACCTCAGATGCCTTATTTGTTTTCTCTCTCTGCACTTGTTATTCGTTAAATTTTTATAGCACTGCCCGCTGACCGTCCCCAGGCTCACGAAGGGCGCTAATAAATAAACACTCACTTCAGCTCTTACCCCGCGTCTGCTTTGGTCTCCAAGCGAAACGCCGCGAGATTGTTGCGTGTCACAACAGGACTCGAGGGAATTAAATTCATGTGATGTATAAGTGGCCAAAAATATCATGGCAGACAGATAAACGAACCCACAAATCTTCTGCCTGTAGCATTCTGCATTAGAGTCTGCGCTTTACTAAAGAAAATCAATAGACTCTTAAACTCGTACATTTCAAATCAAAATACCTTTTTTTTTTTTTTTTTGTCATCACATGCTCACAGATGTCCGGCTTTATCAACCGAAGAACAGCACAAAGCCATGTTTTATATTTTTTCTCTACAGGCTGGATGATGGTTTCGGCTTGATTTTAATCCTTTAGCATTGCCATTGCCTTACACGGACAGGGATATGTGGCGGAAAGAGTGCTTTTGACTTGAGTTGACCCTTTAAGTAGGGATTGTCCAGCGGCAGAGTCGAAATCCAGCCCGAGCGTGAGATTTCAACGGATTGAATCAATGTTTATAAAATCTGTAGAGGAGTAAAGAAACATGGAGGGGGAAAAAAGTTCAGCAAATCTATTTTTTTTAAACAATAAGAGCTTGAACTATTGTGATTTGTTTTCATCACTTTCTTTCATGGCATTTTTTTTTAGCAAATTTGGCAAAATGGTAGCTATAAGGGAACAGAAATCTGTAGATTTGTCATTTTATGTACCTTCTCTGGTTTATATCTTTTTTTTTCAAGACCCTTTTTACCAGTACACTGGAGCGCTACACCACTGGTGGAATGGAAATCAGTATAAACAAATTATTTTACTGTCAAAATGTCTGATATGAAATGAGTCAGGAGTCTGTTGGCTTTTAGTCTGAAATGTGTGCATTTCCTTCTGTTGGAGAACCTCACACTGAATTTTAGTGGTTGAAGATAAACACCTTCAAATTTTAGGTGTTTATGATCAAGCACGTCATCTCAGAGAGCAGAAATGGGTTTATGACCATTTTCTCCGAAGATAGAAACATCTTGTGTAAAAGAAAAGGAACCTTTTTATTTTATTGGAACTTTTTTATGAACATATTGTCCCTAATAGGCTAAAAAAAAATGCCAAAAACCTATAAAAGCTACAAACTCTTAAAGCCCTTAGTGTCTACTTTCATATGGGCTTCATATTAAACACTGCTGTGGAGTCTGACATGACGAAAACATTTAATGCTGAACAGAACAAAACATTTTTATTTTATATTTATTTTATTGCTATGAATCATTACATAATCATTACAGGATCTGCTCTGAAAAGGTAACTGATAGATAACTCAGCCATTCCAAATGTTAGCTGATTACCCCTGCTTTAAGGTCTAATCCATTTTTTTGGCCAGGTTACCACATCAGGCCCAGAAATCCCCTACACGGAGGGATTAATATATTTGGAGACTTACACTGGCTTACCCGGAGATTACAGCATTTGCATTTGAAAGCCAGGGTGATTTCCAGGTACCGGGTTTAAATGAAGGAAATGCTGACAAGGTGCTGAACTTTTTACACTCAGCAACCGAGATCATTGACATTGATCATCTCGGTCTTTTCCTAAAAAAAAAATACACTCATGGGGGGTTAAATAATAACGTGATGGATAGGGCTGGTGTTTTGACTGTGCATGCTGATTTTGTCTGGATGTGGATGGTCAGTTTTTTTTTTTTTTTTTCGGGAGAGAAAAAAAGAGATCAGGTCATGACAGGTCTCTTCTTTTCTGACAATTGTTCATTTTTCAGATAGTAAGCAAGCAGAGATGGATGCATATAGATGCCATTTTGCATATCTGGAAAACGTGTGCATGTAAGACAAAGAGAGACACGTCACGTGATTGTGACATCCATCTTGAGATCTCGCCACTCTCGGCTTGGCGATGTCGGACGGCTCGATCCTAATGCGATCACACAACCACTGAATCAGCATTCACAGACTCACCGCTTCTCAATTCGGTCAAATTGAACAGGATTTCATTGACTTTACTGTTTTAACATGGTACACAAATATACAAGGCAAGCTTGTGAAGTTTAAAGGAGCCAAAGGATGGAACCATATTTGCAAGTATAGAGAGAGGAAAGAGAAAAGTTTCTTATTCAGGGTACTGATTGTTAGGCAAGGTGGACAAATAAGTGTCCCAGGTGCGAAAGACAAGACAATGAAGTGTCTGGGGTATCAGGAAGTATGTAGAAGCAATGAAAGAAACTGTGAGAGTGTGAAGCTGTTATATAGAGGTTCTGCTGGCACAATACACAGTCACCTCATGGTGACAGGACAGGGAAGGGGAAGGGAAGGGGAAGGGGAAGGGAAGGGGAAGGGAAGGGAAGGGGAAGGGAAGGGGAAGGGGAAGGGAAGGGAAGGGATGGGAAGGGAAAAGACGTGAGGAAGAAGAAAAAAGAAGCATGAGGCAATTATAAACACAGCATGAAAAAATAGAAATACTGAAAAAAAGAGTAAAACAAGAGCAGAAGTGTAAAATGAAAAGTTAGGAAAAAAGAAAGTGGTGAGAAATAAGATAATAGAGGGAAAGAAAGAAAGAAAGAAAGAAAGAAAGAAAGAAAGAAAGAAAGAAGCGCTATATACAAGCCATATTTGCAGAGCAAGAGCTAAAAAAAAAAAAAAGATGCGAGCCAGACTTTTTAAATATGGGAATGTTAAGAATGAAGAGAAAACCCAGTGTCGGCAGGTAACTTTTTGTTAGGGGGCAAATACTGTGTGCTGTTTCAGGCATATTCTGAGAGAGAGAGAAAGAGAGAGAGAGTCTTCTGTGTTCATGTGTGTATACTTTGATCCAGCTGTTCCACTGGGTGAACACTGTCTCGTTGTCCATGTCACTCTGAGTGGTTCTCTTCTCTCTCTCTCTCTCTCTCTCTCTCTCTCTCTCTCTCTCTCTCTCTCTTTCTCTCTTTCCTTTGGCTCACACCTCAGTCTGTCTGTCTCATTGTCACAAGGTCAAATTAACAGCAACCTCCTGCATAACCTCCCCCTGAGTTCCCTTGGCAACTGTCAATGTCTTTAGTGTCTTCAGTTCTTCTGTCCTTGTCTGTCTAGATGTCTGTGAAAGGCTTGTCTAGCAAAAAAAAAACCAAAAAAAAAAAACTCCTGCATCATCGTGCCCTTTTCTTCTCAAGTTTCTCAACTGAATTTATGTAAGATCCAGACTGTAAAAACAAACAAAGCAAAAAAGAAAAGCTAGCAATTTTACCAGAGAGCAAAAATCCAGAAAATAAAAAATTAACGAGCATATTTGTTTTCCTCTCTGGTAAATCCCCCAAAAGGGAGTCAAAGGTCATCAGGAGTTGAAAGGGAACCACAGGGAAAGTGCTCAATAATGCAGAGAACATGAAAACCAGCAAAGGTGACGTCCAAGAGCAAGACATTTGAAAAGAGAGAACGAAAATGATATATACGTTTATTTCCGCACGCCACCATATTTATCTCTCTCAGCTCCCCCTTCTGTCATATTCATAAATCCTGTTACATAAGGCGCAGATTCGGGTCACGCCGCTGTACAGCGAGGTGTTTGTTTAGCTTGAGGCGATGTTAAATAACCGAACAGAAGTAAAGGAAAGTCATTGAGGGTGTTGTCCCTTGTGCAGAGGTAAAAGAGGAAAGCACACCGGTTTTGGGGGAAACGTAATGGAGGTCAGTCACCTCTGTCAGTCATCTCAGAGAGCTGGACTTCTGAGCTTGCGACGTCCATTCTACAAAGATGTATCGCGCTGTTCTACATTTCTTTCCACGCTACCCTCTGCGCTGCCAGTCCTCAGCCTCCTGATTCCTTTCAATCATTGTCATCAGTATTTGTTACATCATTATTAGTAGTAGTTAACATTGTGTTTAATGCCCCAAACCTACATACAACTGTGGTAAATAAGTCAATAAAAAAAAAAAAAAATCAAACAAATGGATAAATGTTTATTTAAATTTATTTTACATTTAAACATTTCAATTGTTTATCTAAATGCTTTTCTTTGTTTATTTAAACACAAGGTCATTTTTATTTATTTAAACAAATGACAAAAAATAAATAAATAAATAAACAGATCTGTTTATTTTATTTATTTAAATGGCAGTTGTCTATTTAAATATTATTTACATTTCTTCTTCTTCTTCTTTCGGCTTTTCCCTTCAGGGGTCTCCACAGCGAATCATCTCTCTCCACCTATCCCTATCTTCTGCATCCTCAACACTTGCACCCACTAGCTTCATATCCTCATTTATTCCATCCATATACCTCCTCTTTGGCCTTCCTCTTTGCCTCCTGCCTGGCAGCTCCATGTCCAACATTCTCCTACCAATATACTCACTTTCCCTCCTCTGAACATGTCCAAACCATCTTAATCTGACCTCTCTAACTTTGCTCCCTCTAGCTCTTCCTCAGTGACACTGTCTCTAAACCATACAAGCATGGCCGGTCTCACCACTATCTTGTACACCTTCCCCTTGATTCTCACTGATCTTTTTCTATCACAAAATATTATTTATATTTAACGTATTAAAATTGTTTATATAAATGTTTATCATTTGTTTAATTTAAAGAAAAAAAAACCCCAACTATACATAGTTTTATTTATTCAAAAGGCAATTCTCTATGTAAATATTATTTATATTTAACATATTAAAATTGTTAAATCTAAATGTTGTTTGTTTAATTACAAAAACAATTTGTACACAAATGTGATTTTAAAAAATGTTAAATTTTAATGAATTTAAATACATTTTAAAATTAAATAAAATGATGATAAAATATTTTTATTTTTCTCATTACAAAGCATCTACTTAAAAACATAAATGCAATTTAGATCAAAAGCATATCCACTTTTCTCTCTCGTTTCTACAAGTTACATGTGAGAGATAATTCATTCATTCATTCATTGTCTGCCGCTTATCCGAACTACACTCGGGTCACGGGGAACCTGTGCCTATCTCAGGCGTCATAGGGCAGATAATTCATTACAGTTTAAAATTACATTGTGTGTTTTGTATTTCTTGAATAAATTTAAATTGTAAAATATGGGATTAAATGAGTACTTTCAGCAAATTTTCTCAGCTTGTTGATGTTTAAGCTTGTTAATTAGTCTTTAATAAAACATAAAAGAACATTTGCCTGATGAATAAAGTCATTTGGTTGAGGAGAGAATGTGGGCAAAGAAAAAAATATTGCTTTCGGAAAAAGAAATCTGCAAACTCTGACCCACTAATTCACAAACCTTACAAGTGTACAGTGAGAAGAGAGAGAAGAGCAGAAAATAACAGGAAGAGGTTATGAGGTTATTTTAGTGAAAGCAAAGAGGAGAAGAGAACTGCAATGAATTTATTTATTTATTTATTTTAATTTTCTATAGGGGAAAATTAAATGATTTAAATTAAATTTTTTGGGGCAGGGGTATTTGGATTTATAAAAAAAATTTTTATTATTATTATTATTATTATTATTATTATTATTATTATTATTATTATTATCATTAATATTGTCATCATCTCCCCAATTAGAAATAAAAAGAAACTTGTTTATTTAGCAGCACTCAACCGTGACTTTCACTGTATGATTTTTTTTCCCACTGTGGCAAAAACAAGTAAAAAGGTAAAACAAAAAAATAAATGAAAATTAACTTTCTTCCTAGTTAATTAAAATTACCATTACATTCCACCAGAAGTGAATTTAGAAGTTAGAAATGAATAATATAGTAATTAGTAATATGTTTTATTTTTATTTTAGAATCGCTTCCTGTTATAAAGAGTTTTCCATCATTTCATGATCACTTCTCTACCTTTTTTTTTTTTTTTTTTTTTTAACCTCAATCCCTTAATTCCCCATCTAAGAGATAAGCCTGTTTTTTCTTCTCTCCCTCCATCTGGCTTCCTCTCTCCAGCTCTACATAGCTGGATCATTTTGTGGAGATAAGCTTGACTCTCCCCTGTGGGGCTTCTGGTGTCGATACTAATATACGGCCCTCATCGATAAACTGTCAGAAGCGTCTTTGCCGTCTCTGCTCTTCACTCTGAAATCTTGCTTTTGACCTTCTGTCGTGTACTGTTTTGGGATAGAATTGTGTCTGTTTTACTAAATACCCTCTTCACTCACTTACACGTGGCGTATTTAAGACCTTTCTCGTCATTGGCTAAAGAAACTATGTGACTGCTATGATGCGATTTGGATTTCTTTCGATTTTAAAGGTTGTAAGAAAAAACACACCCATTAACCCCGCCCCCAAAATCCTAACCTTACCCTTTCTAACTTTTTATATGAATTTTGTATCTTGTTACAAACTGCAATCGTAAACGTGTTGCTTTAACATCTCCAGGGCACGCTGTTCGAGGAGAACAATCAACAACCGAGTTCTCAGTGTTGATCATTTTCCCTGAATAGTTCTCCTCTTCTTTTTTCACAGCAGTTTACCAACAGCTATGGAATTTGATTCATTTAACAGGTCCATGTTGAGCAATCTTTTTATTTTATATATTTAGATTTTTTTTATAGTTATATTTAGCATTACAGAGCATCCACCACACAGGTTCCTGTTATTAGTCATTACCAGACTTTTTCCTTTTTCCTCTGTTTTGATGTTAAATAAATAAACAAATAAATAAAACAGCAGCTTTGTGTGCTTCCAAGAAAGTGCACAAAACCCCCAAGAGCTTTCTATGGTAAAAAAAAAAAAAAAAAACTTAAGAGGAACAACTTAACAAAATAAAATCACTGGAAACTCATTTAAAAATATTCATATCTTCATATCATATCAGGCTATACAGTTTTAATTGCTTAAATAACCTTTTTTCCTACAAATGTATGATTAGGCTGAGGTTTTTGTGGAATCCCTTTGTATTAGCCAAACAAGCACATAAATATAAACCTGTAATCTAAACCAAAAATATCCAGAAAATTAATCCATACTTAATCGTCATACATAATCCTGACGGTTGGTTAGATTCAAGAATTTGAGTGTGTTGTTCTGCTAAAAAATGGCTGTAAATATATTTAATATTACATTTATAGCATTTGGTAGATGCCCTTATCCAGAGCGACTTGCATTTTTATCTCATTTTATACAACTGCACAATTGAGGGCTAAGGGCTTGTTTTTGATATTAACATTTAATTCAAAATGGGGAAATTATTTTCCCCTTGCATACAGAGTTATTCGTTATGAGACGGAGAAACCCATACACGAGATTTCACATCTCGCTCGAGGCATCTGTCAGTGTTTGAAGAGGCAGGCATCAGGCAGTCAGCGAGGTGTGATTTGAAAAGATGGCGAGAAAAAAGCACGGGGCTCTGATCTCCTGCGATGTGTTTTGACTCGTTGGGTTGGGGAAAGAGATGCTTCAGAAGATCGCTGGGAGGACAAATGACTGACAAATAAGAAAGCGTGAGGCTGACGTACACTAACAGTTTTATTTATTTATTTATTTTTTTTCCTTTCCCAGAAGCTGCTGACCAAAAGCATGGCAGTTTTTTTTCTTTCTTTTTTTTCTCAGCCTTCACGTTTCTTCATTCAGCTTCTGTTTTCGTTTTATATTTCCTCTGTAATGTGAATTGCACTTTGACTTATTCTTAAACGTTTCATACATCTGGAGAGTGAATCAACATCAGCCTCCAGGCTAGAAACACAAGGGTGAATGGAACCTGTTTAAAAATGGTGTTTCATAACTGATGTAATCGATCAGCAATATTGCAACGGATTCCTCTGCCATCTAAAGAGCATGGCGAGAGAGAGAGAGAGAGAGAGAGAGAGAGAGAGAATTTGGGATGTGTTGCTACAGCAACAGACTGTAATGCAACAAGCGATGGTGTGTTTTTCAATGGTGACAGACGTGAGGCTTGTTTTCTTCTCAGGAACACCAGCAACAAACTTCAGGAGACTAGCAGAGCTCTACAGCTCATTATATACTGTATTTCAATCCTGTTTTGAGCTTTGAGTTAATAAGAAATATTGGCCCTTTTTTTTTTATTTAAGGTCTAGGCCTTAATAATTAAATACTTATTTAAAAATAAATATCCTGTTTGTATTCTATCTGCCTTGAGTTTTGACATTTTGCGCATTTTGACATGCTTTTATGCTCACCACATTTGTAAAGAGTGGTTATTTGAGTTACTGTCAGCTCGAAGTAGTCTGGTCACTCTCCTTTTTATCTGAACAACTGATGCTCACTAGGTGTGTTTTTTGGTTTTTCCACACCGTTCTTTGTGTTTTTTTGGGGGAAAAAAACATCCCTGGAGCTCATCAGTTTCTGAACTACTAAAAGCAGCCTGTCTGAAACGGTCATATGTCTGAAATCGCATTCTGTGGCAGTAGCTACATTCGATTCATCAGATTTTGATCAATCAGATCATATTACATTTGCAATGATGACAGTCAGGTGACTCGTGACATCTGATTAACTGCAAATATACTTGTACTAGTATATCTTCTGATTTTAGAATAATTACAAGAACACATCTATCCAATTATCAAAATAAAATATTCATTCCTGGTTTTATCCATACACTAGCTGTATGATTGATGTGCATAGATTACATATGCTTACACCCCGGCTTATATATATATATATATATATATAAAAAAATTTTTATATATATATATTAGTCATAAAAATCGGAACACAAACCCCACCCCAGCTCTAACCTGTACATCCGTATTATTTCATACAACTCTATAGAAATTGTTACCAATTTTTCAAAGCTCTGAAATTGTGCTTTATGTAAGTCATAAGTCCATCAAGGTGGATTTTTGTTTTATTCTCTTTAAAATGGTACTGGATTTTATTGAAGAATGTTTGATTTAAAAAAAAAAAAAAAGGTCAGTGATGAGATTTCTCGTAGTATAACTTGGATTTAATAGGTGAACTATTATTACTGGATAATTCTGTGGGTCAAATAGAAGGAAATCCGTTCAGAAAATGTTTACAGATCTTGGATCAGAAAAATCAAACAGGTCTCAGGTCAGCTTACAACGCAGCTTGTTTTGACAGCAAATAGCCCGTCACGTCCTGACATGGTTTCTTCTTCTGATCTCTACAATTAGGTTTTTTTCCCTTTGAAATGCAGTTTTTGGATGTATTTCTCCTCACCTGTGAGCGCAGGGTCAAAGGAGACAGCTGTCTGAGCACTAAATCGCTCCTTCGGCAAGCCTCATCCCAGATTCGTAATGCGGATTATCTTCTTTCCAAGCGTGTTGTAGAGGGGAAAAATCTAACAAGAGCACAGGCTTCCTCGCCAGGTGCAGAAGATTGACCTCTGTGCCAAACGGTTGTCCAGGTGCAGCTGGGAGTACTGGACAGATACAGTTTTAGCGTTTAACTCCAAACGGATTCCTCAGACAAATCTGCAATGCCCAGTAAGGCTGTTGTATTGAGTGCAGCTGTAAAAAGACAAAAAAAAATGAGCAAAGCGATTGGAAAAGTGGGTCATCAGACACCTCCAAACTCCCTCTCACCTTCAATGGAGTTCTAGTGCTCTTGTCAGGCCGTCCCCTGCTGAGCTCAATCGATGGAAGCCTGTGTGTGTGGGGGCTGTCAGTGTATCGGGGTCAGTTTGGTGCCGGATGTCAGGTTGCCACTGTGGATCTCGGACACCGCTCGTCCGGCTTGAATCCGGACCTGTGTAGGGAGGGTTCAGGGTTTAAAAAAAGAGCCGTCATTCTTATTACCTCACATTTTTCCCTGGCCTGACATCGTAGTGCTTCACACAATCATCTAGCTATCAAGACAACACGCATGTCCATTATTTTAAACACAACCTCCGTTGTGTCACAGTTCCCATGGCAACGGAAACTTGTGTCCGTGTATTGTGTTAGTACTTGATTAGTGTGTATATTTATATCCTCTTTGTGTCTGGTTGTTGGGAAGCCTTTTTAAGTGGATTATTATTTTTTAGTTTCTATTTCAAGCTTTCTTTTCTTGTCGCTTTCCTACTTGTGTTTTGACATCGATATCGATTCTGACATTGATCCGCAATAAAGCACAAATGTATAGAAACTTTTGCAGACCTCACACTCAACATCTAAAGTGCATCAGATTCAACCTAGCCCTAACTTGTTATACTTTAGACTTCTGTTGGCCTACTAAGGCTTGCTAACTAAACTATAAGCTAGCAGCATGTGCTGTGTGTCATGTCAGGATCAGAATCGGCACCAAACCCCATTCCCAAAAACAGCCAACAGCCCTGGAAGCATGGCTGCCTTGAACCAATCACATCATGTTCTGCTTTGTGGTTTCTCAATTTTTACATTTGTCTCATTTTGTTTATGTGGTTTGTTTGTTTGTGGTTTGATTTTGTTTATGTGGTTTGTTTGTTTGTGGTTTGATTTTGTTTCTGTGGTTTGTTTGTTTGTGGTTTGATTTTGTTTATGTGGTTTGCTGATGGCCTGAATTTCTACTTGTGTTGTATTGTTTCCATTTCCATCTCTGCCACCCGACAGTGTCAGGATGTATTATGTTAGCTAGCTAAATTTAAACAGAATGTTTTCTGACAACCTGTGAACATGACTGACTCTTAGAGTGGTTAAATAAATCAGTAAATAAACATTAGCTAAGCCATGTGTGCATTTTATAATTCTTGACAGAACCTTCATGCAAGATCAAACACGTGATGCCATGCATCTAACTAACTGGACCATGTGGAATATGTATCATTCCATTTTCATGGATCCGGCGACTATCCGTCAAACAGTGAGGTATGATTCTACCCAGGAGTGGAAACTAGTCAGACTCAGGACAATGGATTGGCGAATTTAGCATTGCCAATCCACCACCGTCTGAGAAAAACTGGAGAACCCGGAGGAAACCCACATGGTCATGAGAAGAACATGCCATACAGATGGCACAGAGACAGTAGTCCATGCTCAGAATTGAACCAGCGATCCTAAAATTGTGAGACAGCAACACCTGGATATCTTGTATATCATGGTAACAAAAATCACCAGAGCACACTGGAGCCATATTATTCTCTGTATGTTCAGAAAAAGAATTTAGGGGAGGAAAAATGACATCAAGCTACTTGTTAAAGCACAGGCACTTGTACCACTCAAGAAAAGGTGATGGCTATATTTGCATTAAAGCATTTCCAGAAATGTACTTTCCAGAAAATAAATGTTTCTCTGATCGGTTTGCAGGGAAAATAAATGGCCTGTGTTGTCTGGAGGAGTGACGTGCAAATGGCGTTAAAAGCACGCATAATGGCAGTGGTAACATTTTTTTACATACAACCGAAATGGGTTTTCTCCATCGACTAAGTGACCGCTGTGTGCACCGAAGCGAGGCTGTTGGTGAAAGCAGTCAAGTTGAGCATCAGCCATCTTCCATCTGAGGGTTCGCATCCAATTACCGACATAAAACACACATTTCAGAGTGACAACAGCACTGATCGATGGCTCCTGCTTGTTATTGGGTAGGATTAAGGATCCTGAAAGTCCCCCATTTAATAGCAAACCCCACTGGGAAATAAGAGAAGAAAAACATCCCTCAGTGCATCCTTTTTTTTTTTATAATTTGACTTCTACACACAATCTAGACTTTTTAAGACCACCCCCAATCCTCCCCCACCCTCTCTGTTGTCCCAGCTTTGCATAATATCATTTGGGAATAAAAAAAACATCTTTTATCATTTTGCTCTCACTGTTTCTCTTCAAGGTTGCTTTCATTTCTTTTTATCGCCACACATTACTATGCACTTGCCCGTAGCTGCGTTTCTCAAATAAGATCTATGCTTATTATTTGCATGGGGCTGCACCATCCAAACATGCTTGCAGGAAATAATTCCCCTGTGCTTTCAACCTCAAAATGGCCTCCCATTTACATTATATATCCTGTTCCACGCTAAGGAAATATGGCCCTGATGGGCCGCCAAGCCTGGAGCGATTGGTTCCTTCCGCTAATGGAACAGAGATGGGGAGTAACTGACTGGACAGGTGTTGTCAGGACAAATCATCAAGATGAAATGCTGAACGTGTGAAACAGCACAATGTTCCCATGCTACGCCGGCGAAACGTCTTTGTCGGCTGCCTACAAAAAGATTTCATTACGTGCAAAGAGAACGTAAACTATTTACAGTGCTAAAAAAGCCCTAGAGAAGCACTGACTCCTTGAAAAGTCCAAATAGCCCTTCGGAAAAGTCTTTTTATTTTCTTTAGTTATCAACTGCCTCATTTTAAGTCTCTTAAGAGAGTTGAGTCACACATGCATCTTCCATTCTTTATGGATAGTTGTTCCTAGATTGCTGCATTTGCCAGATCTGCCCTTTTTCGGACTTGAGCAGAGAACCTGAGGTCCAGTTATATAAGATTAGGTGCTTGCAAAGGTCTGGATAAACAACATATGCAGGTGTGTGTACATATTCCCTTCTCTATGGCTAGGCATATTTCTTGAGTACTCTGTTCAATCCCACTGAAATACAAATACATGGTCCACAGTCAGACCCGTGCCCCTGCAAATGCTGACCCTACCGGTGATGCATCAGTTTGCAAGCTTTACTTCACAAAATGTTTGCTGTTTACTATTCATAAAAATTGAGCTAGACATGACTTGTTGTTTAACTGGAGTTGGATTTGTACATGTATAACATAAAGCTTGTTCATTTAGAGGGCAGAAGGTAATGACAGACAGTAATGCTGAATCTGTAGTGAAAGTACATCAGTAAAAAGCTTCCCTCAGATTTTCAAGACAGACACACACACACACACACGCACACACACACACACACACACACACACACACACACACACAAAAAACCCCAGAGTGTACATCGGTGGCTGTACATAACCGAGCACTTATGTGCTTTGTACCCTACCTCTTCCCCATTGGTACTTATATAGCAACTGTGCTTAAGTCCTATACAATCCTCTGATGCCGACTGCTTTAGTGACTACCTGCTGATGCTGCTTGTTTTTAAGCACCTCATCAGAGTGTCTTCAGTAACTGTTTTATCCTGGTGGAGCCCAGAGCCTGTCCTGGGAACACTGGGTACTAGGCATGAATACACCCTGGATGGGATGCCAGTCCATCACAGGGATTCATGCATGCATATTTACACCTAGGAACAATTCAGACCTGCTGACAAGAGGTGGAAGGAAACTGTAGAGCCTGGAGGAAGTCATCTGTAGTTTAGGGATCTAAATCTGTATAATTAGGCCTAATGAGGAAACCTTCATGGAGTTTAAGAACAGTAGAAGTGTATTTGAGACTAAAGGTTTCATACTGAACACTGAAATAATGGTAAGACTTTGCAATGAAGAGTAATTAAACAGTTATGTCCCAAGTAGCAGGTCACATACACTTAGTATTAGTATTAGTGTTTAATTAATACCCTGATGACTGGAAAGGTGACTGTTGGAAAAATGTGTGTTCACACTGGGAAGGACATACATAACTGATGTAACTTTAAGTAACTGGAGTGTTGGACACCTTTTTTTTTTTTTTTTTTTTTTTTTTTTTACTTCCTAAGCATTCCATTTCCTGTCCTTTCTTTGGAAATATCTACCAAGCAAGAAATTGGTTAACTTGGATGAATTTTGTTGACCCATACAAAGGTCCTTGTCATTTCAATTTTAGAGTTAAATAGTATGTAATGGAAGGTGCATAACAGGACACTTCTTTTGAGAGTAAAAAGGCATGCCATCCATCCATTAATTGTCTTCCGCTTATCCGGAGCCGGGTCGCAGGGGCAGCAGTCTAAGCAGGGATGCCCAGACTTCCCTCTCCCTAGACACTTCCTCCAGCTCTTTTGGGGGGATTCCGAGGCGTTCCCAGGTCAGTCGAGAGACATAGACTCTCCAGCGTGTCCTGGATCTTCCCCCAGGGTCTCTTCCTGGTGGGGCATGCCCGGAACACCTCCCCAGGGAGACGTCCAGAGGGCATCCGAAACAGATGCCCGAGCCACCCCACTGGCCCCTTTCAATGTGGAGGAGCAGTGGCTCTACTCTGAGCTCCTCCTGGGTGACCGAGCCCCTTACCCTATCTCTAAGGGAGTTCCCCGCCACCCTACGTAGAAAACTCATTTCGGCTGATTTGTATCATATCGCATGGAATAATATTAGATAATTACTTGGGTAAGTGGTCATTGATCTTGAGACATGGTGCTCTGGAAACACAACAGGGAGTAGAGTCAGACTGGGATATCTGATCCAGAAAGCCAAAAGACTGATACAGAGCCACTGTCAATATAGAAAGGAAACAGTAAATCACACACACAGGTACCAGGTATGAGATTGAAAAATCGAGGACCTTATGAGTTGCCATTAGATTCCTTCTGGAAGACAAGTCAGTTAACCCTCAGCAAACTTTATACTAGAGCTGGGCAATATGACAATATGACATATCACAAAATAAATAGCTTTAAGCCTCCTTTTAGTCTCAAGGTCACAGGTATCTTCATTATGTCTGACCAAAATAGAATTCTTTCCTCTTGTCACTGTAACCCATGGGCCTCCACCTGCCCCATGGCTGGGACAGTGTCCTCATTTGTCCCGAGACCTGAGACTCCAAACCCCTTTGCATTTAAAGCACTGAATTAAAGCGTTGGTGCTTCCAAAATAGCATGTGATGCTATTTTAACCCATAAATATTACCCCAGCTAACCAACAATTGCCATCACAGCTCTTCCATTATTTGACATCAAATTCCTTAAACGCAATGTTAAGCTATTCCACAGCCACAGGATCCACTGATTCATGCAAATATAATTTGTTGGGGTTCTGGGAAGCTTGACAGAGCACATATTTGGGACTCAACTGGAATTAGACCAAAATACATACGTATTTCACAAAATGAGCTATTTTAATCATGATTTTCTAGTCCAAGTTTTGAAATTTCAGCATTCACTGCCAAATACAGGGGGAAAAAAGGAAACAGGATAAATGTCACAGTAAATGGGAACAACTTCCTCATCCATCCTCATTTAAGGATTTCTTCGTTCTGAAGGATGTCCAACATCTCTGACAGTGACCATTTTTTTTTTTCATATTACGTTCTACAATGATGCCAAGAACAAAATTCTCTGCAGTTAAAAAGCTTAAAGCACAGATTTATTGCTCTGAATTTTAATCCGCAAACAATACTTTCAATATAGTGTACATGGGATTGTGTTTTCATGTTCACTTTGTTGTTTGGATCGGTTGGTAGATTGTAGGTGGCTAAATTATCCTTGTACTACATTTGCAATTTCATAACCACAGCTATTATGGTATAATTACATTATAGACAGGAAATGGTTTGAAACATGTTAGGGGTTGTTTGCTATTTTGTACATCCTTGTGAGACTCCACTCAAATTTCTTTATATATGAACTTTGTTATAACTCTTGTAACTTGTGTTAGATGCTTGGGAAAATGTTGCACAATACATGGGGCATTATTAATTTTCCATTTATTCAGACCATAGAATGAGTAGTTACTGCTGATCAGAGTAGATATAGTTAAAGCTATGGGGTTTGTGTATGGGGTTTGTCTGTCCTCCTAAAATCTGACTCTTTGGGTACTTAACCTAAACTATAGTGTTTAGTATCAGATAACACTAACCTGACACTGGTGACACCAAAGGCCACTTTTTTTTTTTGTTTGTCATCTTATTTAGTCAGTATCAGATATATTGTACAATTTTTTTATCCCCTAAATGAAGAATCGTCATTGCCATTACTGTATTTTACCTTGTACGTTTATAATATCAGCATCTAATTCTATTTCTTCTCCTTTTTCTCCCATCTGCATTATCTTCCCCTGAAGCAGAAGATTACCCCGTGGAAGGTAAGCACGTTGTTTTCACTTGCTCACTTTGAAGGCGACTTGCTGGTGTTAAAGCTGGATCCTAACTCGATGAATTTGCGCTCCCTCGTTCCGAGGGGCATTGTCAGCTTGGACTGCGGTTTGGATGACTTACAGGGGCTTTTGATTTGCTGATACAAACCAAAGATTGATTTCTCGACCCCTTCTTCTTTACCCTCTCAAAGCAACCCTTTCCTTTTTCTCATTACTTGATTTTATTTTTGGTTTGTACCAAGCGCTTTGCTGTGGCCTGTAATGGGTCTTTTGGATAAAAATCACTGATTATTTGGGGTAAATAATAAGCAGTAATGTATTTCACATTTCCCAGAGACGCTCCCCTGGACTTCACATGCTACGTTTTGGATTAGATCATTATGTATGCATCCTTCAGGCTGTAATTAGCTCAGTTTACTCTTCTGGGAAAATCACAATTTTAATGGGTTATTTGTTTAATGGGTAGAATGCAAACCATGGCCATCTCCCAGTAGGAAGCCATGCGTTATTTGACAGGGTCAGTGCTTTAGGGGTGACCTGCCAACAGCATTATGCCTCATGGCTCTCAGATTCAGCAGGAAAGGTGCTGGTCTTAATTATGCTTGGAGAATGTTGGTTCTGTATTAATGGATTTCCCTGCTGGTTGGGTTTGACTGTAATTGATAGGTGGCATGCACAGGTCTGGCTCTTTCAAGCTTCCTTCCTGAGATAAGCTGCAGGTATCTGTGAGCACTGCCCATCAGAATTCACAGCTGATGAATTACCCCATCTATTCGGACTCAGGTCTTGGGAGAAAGTCACTATGGCAACACCAGCGGCTAGATGTTTCTTGAGAAGGTGACCTGTTATTGGTGGCTGAGGTTGAAAATTGCTACCCTTGAATTGCGGAAGGTGAAAAAGGAGGGTAACTTGGGTAAATTGAATAAATCCGGGATCCCTTAGAAGCAGTCTACAGGAGACAGGGTCTAGGAAAAAATTGGAATACATGAGGAAGAAACCTAGAGATGAAGGAATACATTCTTTTCAGGATGACACCGGATAGTTGGACTATAAATTGTTGCAATATATAATAATGAAGACATACAGTATCAGGTATATCCAGGATAAGCATATTGTTAATGTGTCCCTGGATAAGCATTAGAAAGTCTTTATGAACACAGCAGCAGTCGTTGGGTACAAATCTACATTAGCTGCTTGTGATTGTATTTTGTAGCAATGCTGAATGGAAAAAAGCTTATTATAAGCTTAAGTGAGTAGGGATCCACAGATCTAATGTCTTTTTTTTCAGTATCTGCGCTTTTAGCAGCAGCTGTTATCCAACACTATAATCAATAGTAGCATTATTGCAGTAATTGAACTAACAACTAACTGTAAGCTTTGTTTGAATCAAGACAATATCAGTAAATTCTTAAAGGCAGTTGTGTGCTTTGTTCATATATAATACATTTGTCATTCCAATGTGCCTGATTAGAATATATGGTGAATTTAATGAAGGTATTTAGACAGTGTTATGGTATCTACTGGACTTGGTATTCACAGTCACTGGCATATGATGTATACCTACCTGTAGAGACCACAGGCTCCATCCTGGTTTCTGGTGTTTCTTTAAAGTTTTCTCAAATTGAGGGAGATCATTTGCATCATTCAGCATAATCAGTGTTTTGCTAAAATAAATAAAGTTAGCACAGGTCACGGCAACTGTACAAACCAAAGATATAAGCAGAAAAAATGGCCTGTTTTTATGCTTATCCCTAAAAAAGAAGAGAAAAAGAAAGTCTTGTCATGGCAGAAAACGACATTTGATTTGACATGTGCTGACTTCTGCAAGTTTGTTGTAAAGAACAAACAACTACTGATAATGACAAGGTCATGTAAAAAAAAAAAACAGCCAGAAGGGACGTTAGGGGTGAGTCTAGGATAGGGAGTAACGAGTATCGTGTTGTTCAAGACGAAGCTCTCAGTCCAGTCAGATGCCTTTCTAGACTGATTCATAGACTGGGAAGTTCTGATGACCTGAAACTCATCCATTGAGAGTGTCACTAGTAGAGATTTGGCGACAGAGCTACTGCTTATTTATCCATATTTGATTTTTTAAATTCAGAAAAAATTGAAGACTTTTTACTTCAAAGACACATTCTACCTTCAGTACTATGTAGTGAAAAAAAAATCAAGCATCAATACACCGCCTATTTCCTATCTATCATATATACAGCAAGCATACCTCCCTCATGCATGTGTATCAGAGTTTTTGGGGTGATGGAACGAGTCAAGAGCAATACTGACCGTGTGGAGAGTGCCGGTGAACCGGAATGTGATGAAGTGTCCTGATCAGTTTCACTCGGCTGCCTGGCAGGGAGTGAGAGGACCGTCTCTCCCGCTGGGAAAGCTGCACTGTTGACATCAGAGCTGAGCTGTCTCACCCTGAGAACATGCTTATTTACATTTCATAGGAAAAAAAGGTTGATGCAGGGTGCTGTGGTGAACTCGAGCTGACGCAATACTTGTAGAACTGTGGTAGACAACAGCAGGCCACTGTAGTTTATTTCAAAATGTCTGTCTTGGGTTTAACTCAATCTAATTAAGAGTTCACTCTTGTACCAATTTTTTTTTTTTCAATATTTACAATATCCAGGTTGTGGATAACTGTTTGTTGTAACAGCAGCTTGGGCAGTAGTTCCAGCTATAAGGTTTGTATAATGCATAGTATTGTTTCTATAGCAACAGCTCTTAGAAACAGGGACCTTTTCAAGACCAATAATAAGCAGATAAAATTTGACACTTCTTGTGGGTATGGGGATGTTTTCTGAGGAGACCTTTTTTTTTTTACCCCCCCCCATTGATTTCTCTTCATAATTTAGTCTTGAATGCTATCACAGCTAGCACATGCTTCCTCTGAGACATGTCAAGCCACCAAGTGCATCTTTCTTGAACTGCTGCTCCTGCTCCTGTCCCATGGCAGTGTAACACACTCTGAGGAAAATGCTTACCACACACACGGACACACAGATCCGCCTGATTGGCAGGTGTCACTTGGATTGATAGGGGAAAGAGAGGGGATAGAACATCCCTGTCTCTCACAGATCAAGGCTCTCTCTCTTGCTCTCAGTCATGGATACAATTCCAACTCGCAATCTCCAGATAACGGGGTTTGTAACAGTTTCTGTTGCGCCAGACATTTTAGTTTCTTGGTAACATATCAAACAGCATTTTTTTTTTCAAGCTTATCAATGTCAAAGTCTAGTGGCAGATGAGCCGTTTGCGATAACAGGAAGTGATAGCACCAAAATGATGTTAAAAATTAATTGTTGATGTTTGATGTAATGGAAAAGGAATAAACTATTTGGGTGTGAGACAATATCAAGACAAGTCGATATCCACCTTCAAGCTGGATATGACCTGGCACATCGCACTACAACCACAATGGTTGATTATTTTCCAATGACATCATGCCCTAGTGCGTTTCACACAATTCATTACTTTTACTCAACGGTAGTCAATGCTGGAGTTTGGATGGCTACCTCACAACAGATATCTAGAATGCATTTCGGGTCTGCTACTGACTACAATCATGAGGAAGTCAACTAATGAAGCACCAACAAATTTCAGAAATGGCTAGCCTTCACACATGGTCTAGTGAGCTTGCTGGGGGTGGTGGTAGCTCAAGTGGTTAAGGCTTTGGGTTGTTGATCACAAGATCAGAGTTCAAGCCCCAGCACTGCCACCGTTGGGCCCTTGAACAAGGACCCCAACCCCCCTGCTCCAGGGCCACTGCATCATGGCAACCCTCCTAGGATGGGATATGCAAATAAAGTTCACTTTGCAGTAATGGATATGTGTAAAATAAGGCAACTTATTTGCTTAGTGAGTTGAGTAAACAATAACTAACCCCAGAAAACCTGTTGAAATGGACCAGAGATTGGTTCCTTGGTTGGGAAACAGATTTCACACTCGACAATCACGTACAGTACTCTCAGCACCTTCCGTCGTTCAAAAAAAATATTGATTACATATATCCCAGGCTTTGCATACACATCCCTAAGCACATTAGTGCCATTATAAATGCAACGATCTTCCTTCATAGATCTGCTCACTGTCAAGGGATATTTGAGGCATCAGTTTAATCACTTAATTAAAGCTACTAGCAAACAACTCCCATGGACACCTTCCGAGGCCAAGCATACTTAAGATGGATCCTTAATCGTACACGGTACAGTGTAGTTTCATCCCCTGCAGTTCACTCCACACTGCCCTATTTTTTGGGGAGTTTTGTCTAATTAGGGGCATTGACCAAATGCTCAAAAGGTTGTCCTAGATTGATGAGTTCCAGCCAGCTTTTAAAACCCAGCCGGAGGAGGGAACACTGAACCTGGAGGTAATTTGCTGAGAAAGCTGTGGAAATTGATGAGCTGGAAGTACAGTGACCTGGTTTTTCCAGATGAATCCTGACACACTTTCAGTATAACCAGAGACACCAGAGGCCACCGTTTACCTAGAATAAATGCAGACTACAGAAGGACAGGGAAATTGTTCTTGGTAGAAATTGTTGTCTTTATAAAAATGGGCCATGGTCAAGTAAGTTCAGAGGTGGCTTTCGGGTGTGTGTGTGTGTGTGTGTGTGTGTTCAAAGCATTCAGGCTTTCACTTTGCAAACAATCATTGATCTTAGTCTCATCCAAAAGTTTATTAATTCCTGTCTGGAACATCAGAGATTATATTTGCTCAGATGCTGATTGAAAAATCCAGGGTTTTATTTATTTTTTTTACCCTTCTGGCTCTTACCCAAGGAATGGGAGTTTCCATGCTGTCGGGATTACAGTTTGGATTGCACACGTGTTCGCCTAAGATTATTCTCGAGAATCTAATGGTTTTTTTTTGTTTGTTTTTTTTGTTCTATTATTTAATGGAATGGTTTTTAAAAAAAAGTCTAATAAGACTGCAGTTTTAGAGCATATTAACCTATTTTTCCTGATCACTGTCCCACATTTTCTGTACTAATCCACAAGGAGCATACAAGCAATGTCGAGTAATCCCTGAGCTTTACACTGTATCATTTTGGGGCATTTATTATTTTTTATTTTCTTGCTATTGTTGTTGCACATGCTCTTCGACCATCTTTCGTCTCAGCTGACACTTTGTCGCATTATGTAATCGAGATACTCCTGTTATTAAATTATTTACAAAAATGTACCAATATCCGAGCTTTTAATTTAATATCTCGATGCATGATGGATAGTATGCCACAGTGAAAGCTTCCAATATTATGTAAGCAAAAAAATAGCTAGCCTACATGCCTGATGCCTCATGCATCGAGACAGCAGAAAAAAAAATCCATATAACCTTAAGCTCACATTGAAGAACGGGGGCCTCATGTTGTCCTCTTTTCTTCAAGCCTTGTTTTCTCAAGGGAGAATATTTGCGACTAGTCTAAAGTAGATTAAAACCAGACAGCGAAAACCAGACAGTGCTAATTGACAATGTATGCAGAATGCAGTCATTTTCATGGCTGACAGAAATGGAACCTGATGCTCTGGTGTTATAGTCCTCCAAAAAATGCAGACATCTTGTCAGTTCGTCCCGGTCCGGCGATTCTCCTCTGAGAACTCGTTGGCTTTGTTTTTTTGTTTTTCGCACCATTCTGTTAAACACTAGAGACTAGTTGAGACCAGATTCGAAACTCTAGAGACCTCTGAAATAGTCAAACCACCAATAATCATGCCACAGTCAAAGTCACTGCGATGACATCATTCCACCTTTTGTTGTAAAAGAGTCTCTAAATGAAGGATGATTTTTATCTTTTTTTTTTTGTTAGTTTGGTCCAGAGCCTAGTCTATTTGACTTACTGTAGGAAAGTATTGCAGTCTTGTAATTGCAAAATGCTTGACAGGGCATAAATGGGATGATTCAAAGTAGTAGTTCAGTAGCACTGACTCTTCTGGAAGAAAGTGAAAAATATTTGTCATGATTGGTATTTAAGTCCAGCGAGGCATTTGCATGTAGCCGACTAATTATTTTGCGTCCGCTTCTGCCCTGTTACGGATGCACAACGTGTGTGCTGATGGTCAGACACATCAGCACTTTTTTTTTTTCCTTTTCTGTGCACACAAGAAAAAGCTGAATGAAATGAAGGTCATTTGGTGCACAGACACAAAGCACAAGAACAGGTGCAAAATAGTTCTTATGTCAGACCCGCTATGTATGCTGTGCATGGGCTGGGGACCAAGCGTTTAAGAAAGCCCTTAAGGACAAACACACACACACAGCCCATGAAACAGCTGTAAGCTATAATTGATCTCATTCTAATGCAATAATGCAGTATTTAATATAGCTAACACATATAATCAATCTATTGTTTCTATTAATTTTTTCTGTTTTGTGCATCTGACTTATATGTCCCCTTTAATAGGGACACCTGCTCATCTGCCAATTCATGCAGGTTATCTAATCAGCCAATCAGGTGCCAGCAGCACAGTGCGTGAAATCATGCAGATACAGCTCCAGTTAATGCTTGCATCAAACATCAGAATGTGCAAAAATCTAATCTCTGTGATTTTAACCCTGGCATGGATGTTGGTGTCCAAAGGGTGCACATCTGATCCCTTGGGATTTTTACACACAACAGTCTCTAGCACTACACAGAATGATGCAAAAGTAAACAATCATGTGTGTAAATAATCGTGTGTGTGTATGTGTGTGTGTGTGTGTGTGTGTGGAGGGTCTGAAGGCTGAACCACCTTGCTAATGATCGACAACCACAATCACCAACAATCATGCCACGTCATGTCAAAATATTTTTTCCCTCATTCTGATGGATTATGTAAACATTACTTGAGGCTGCAGATTTTATGTTCTGAGCAGCTGCCAAACAATTGAAAGAGAAAGAGCTTTAAAATTACCACCAGGCATTTAGGAGGAAAAAAGCTACCTCTTTCGTGTTACTTAAAATGTACATGCTGGAAAACTTTACATGCTACTTTCGTGCACTAAGTTTCGTGCATTAAGTCAAACATATATTTTTAATGACTTTTATTTTAAGTTATCTAACACAATATTCTCCAGAAAGTGAATCTGCATCTGAAAAAATCAAGTCTAGAGATTATAGTAGTTACTAGGGCGGGGCTTTGTGAAAGTGGGTTAATATCTGAGAATTCGAAACATCGACACAACTGTCAGTCACTCCAGATTTCTCTGTGTTATGTGCTTCGCCTTTGGCTTGGAAGAAGCTCTTTGACATATTTTTGAACTTACTAATATACTCCTGTCTCAAAGGCAGTAAAGCCTGGGAGGTCTGCATTTTTATCCTGCATGTCGGTGGGCTACTAACCCGTCCCTAGGCCACTCATCCGGTCCAGGCCTGCTTCCCAGTGACACCGAGGTTGTCTTATGTAACTGTAAAATCAGTTTCAAAACAAGTGCACAGTTATCAGTTTGAATCAGACTAACAAGCGTAGAAAACATTCGCTCCCTCCTCGCGCCGGCGGTAGAAGAATCGGCTTCGTTTTCTGTTGTCTTATCCCTCTCCAACAGACGGACTCGTGCAAGACCCTACAGGCATGAAGGCTGGCTTTAGCACAAATCTTAATCCTATGTCATAAATCAAAGCTCTGCACACATACAGATGCCTGGGTATCCATTTGTGTGCTCACACACACTTTTCCTGATTTCACTGCACTCGCCTCAGTGCCACTGTTAGAGCGTGCGCTAGAGAGATGTTGAACTGTGCAGATTTGATAGAGCTGCTGTTATTGAGTAGCCTATATCCCAGATGAATTGGGGTTACAGGGCATTTGGAAATGGTGTCGCCTTTGTCTCTACACTTATTGCTTCTTTCTCACCACTGCGATTTAGCTGCACTTTCAGCAACCCTGTGCTGTTCTTTTACTACTCGTATTATAAATTGTTTCTCTCCCCATCTCCCAACTATCCTTTTCACCGTTTGCATGCCTCCTTCCTCAAGCAAGCTTTTGTGCAGCGGCCTGGGAAAAGCAGTGGGTTACATCGACACTTTGAGAAAACACAGACATGTTTTACCAACACAGTGTGGAAGTGTTTTTTATTTTGTCTACTGTTGCAAACTGTTTTGGTTTCTTGCCTGGGATGAATGGAATCTGGTAAGAGGAAGCAGTGCAAACAGTCTGCCTTAAGATATCAAAAACCTAGCTAGCTACGTATAACTTTTCACTTTTTGGCCAGCGAAACAGACAAGCCTTAATGGTTCAGTTTGTATTCGGATACTGGCTTTCAAAATGCCCCTGTGCTACTGCATCATCATCATAATCATCATCATCATCATCAAAACACAGAAAACACACACTTACACACTCAACAAAGTTTTTAAAAAAAGAGATGCCTCCTTTTTAAAATGACTGACCTAAGTTAATAATAATAATAATAATAACAACAACAACAACAATAATAATAATTAGAATTATTATTAAGATCGGATAAGCGGTAGACAATGAATGAATGAATTTATTATTATTCATTCATTGTCTATTATCCGTTATCCCAACTATTCTGGGGTCACGGGGAGCCTGTGCCTATCTCAGGCGTCATTGGGGATCAAGGCAGGATAAACCCTGGACGGAGTGCCAACCAATCGCAGGGCACACACACACACACACTCTCATTCACTCACGCAATCACACACTACGGACAATTTAGAGATGCCAATCAACCTACCATGCATGTCTTTTGATTGGGGGAGGAAACCGGAGTACCCAGATGAAACCCCCGAGGCACGGGGAGAACATGCAAACTCCACACACACGGCGGAGGCAAACGTGCTAACCACTAAGCCACCGTGCCCCCCGTAGTATTATTATTATTATTATTATTATTATTATTATTATTATTATTATTATTACCTTTTATTTATTTTTACCTCAGGTGATAAACAGACACTAATGAGTATGTTGCTGATAATCACACCGAGAACTCATTTCACATCGTAAGCTTATAATGCGTTGAAATTTCCACAGTGCAGTTGTTTTTCCATAAATACTTTCGGTTATAGATGTAGAGGTCAGTGCGATGTTTTCCAGTGCAAAAAGAATGAAATCTTTAAATCCAATTTCCTCATCTTGTCAATAGTTCAGTTCATGAAAAAATTTCAGCCTGAAGTATAGCAAAAAGTGTCAGAATTCGACACGGAGGGTTTTCTCAGGCTGCCAGACATTACCTTTCTCATGTACGTTTGTCTTTATGAGCCATAGCAAGCTCATATCTCAACAGTGAGAAGCAGGAGTTTTTTTAATAACAGGGAAAGATTTGGGGGGAGAAAAGAAACATTATGAATCACCATGTTTGATGTTGACCTGAAGTTGTGGAATGAAGGAACTCTATGAAAGTTGGAAGCAAAGAAATGAATAAATAGACTAAGAAGAATTTGGCCTAAAAATTATGCTTTAGGCTTTCAGTAAAAAGAGGAATAATGCCCAAATTTCAGACCAACCCAAAAATAATTAAAAAGAATTTGTCCAAGTCCAAAGTGGTTTTTAATTTTTGGCCTCCTGAGAGTGCACAATTTTCATTTTAAACCACGGCTATGTCACTGTCCATCCATTCAATAAAATATTACAGAAAATAGAGGAACTTGGAAAGGATTTTTTCCAACACTAAGTGAACTAATATTTCCCTGTTCAACCAGACAAATGAAATCATGATGATCCTCACATTAAAACATTGCGTGTAGAGCTTGGAACTTAAGTATACAGATAGAAAAGGAGGAATTACCAAAACTAATCATTGGCGCGGAGTCTCGATTCCCCTGAACACTATCCATAGCATTCAACTTGCACCTCACCAGGTAATAAGCAAGCCACTCGCCCATGAACTGAGTTGAGGTGTTACAGCATTTTCCCCCACTATTTTCTGACAGCCTACATGCCACTCATATAATTTCAGCTATTTAAATGGTATTCCTGAATACTGTGTGAACACGTCGTTAATCAAATGGAGCAGATGTGTCTCTTTTCTCCCCCCAGTTTCACTTCCTCTGGGAGGTCACTAATGTGTTTGAATCTCACACTAATGGAGATAAAGCTCACGCCGTGCACACTGAGCCGTTCAGCCACCTCCAAATAAAGCCTTTCATTTAGCAGAGTTCTGGTCGATCTTAAATCTTTACCTGGATGCTGGGATCACAGGAGTAGTTTGCTATATTGAATAAAAGTCACAATGTATATACTGTTGTTTAAGAGCTTTAGTGGCTATTTTTTTTAAAAAGAAATACGGCACAAGGAATAGTTCAGTTAATGTATATAAGGCAATTAAAAAAAAAGATTATAATGATTATAATAAATAAATTAATTATTAATAATAATAATAATAATAATAATAATAATTATTATTATTATTATTATTATTATTATTGTTATTATTGTTATTATTATTAATTTATATATTTATTTTAATTTTTTTTTGTACAGTGTAGGCATGTGTCTTGAAATGCAACGCAGTCCAAAAAAAGTAATCATCATCATCAGTATATCACTACACACATATTTCACACTATATGCGACATTACACCTCTCTCTCTCATTCTCTCTGACCATATTTATTTCTTTTGCTCTCTCTTTGTGCATTACACATATTTCAGTCCATTTCACAAGTCAAATATTTGTAAATCCCCCCCTCTCTCTATTTCTCTTTCTCTCTCTGTCAGGCTCTAGATTTCCCTACTTCCCTCCCCTAAACATTGGGAGTCGGCTATACAACATCAGCTCTAATCGCAGCAGGACTTCAATGTAAACCCCTCTTATTTAACCAGTTTGACATTTGTGTTGTGTGTAAGGATGCAAGTTTGCGACTTGTAAGACAGACACATAAAACCCCCAGATTCACATTTGAGCTGTTGTGGAAAATGGCCCACTAAAAAAAAAACACCCAGGGATTCGATGTGTTCTTTTGTTTTTTTTTTCCAAATCCACACTGATCCCGGTCTGAGGTTCCTCTCTGGATAAAAATTCTCCTTGTTCTCCCACTGTGTTGATGCAGAGCTTTTCCTCTATACGTACAGAGAGCCCTGAAAACATCACTCTTCACAGCACACAATCTCTGGAACTGGCAGCATGTACCACACCCCACTGCGAGCGTCTGATCAGCCGTGTGCGTTGTGTGACAGCTGTGTAACGTGACGCTTTGAATATTCTTCAGTAGATAGCAACGAGATAACTTGCAGGGGCAATACACTAATGCAGTATTGTTCACAATAGAGAGACTCTCAGATCAAAGTTTACCTAGATACAAACAATGCAATGAAAAATTAAATGCCAATTAAATGTGCCTTTCATGTCCAGTGTCCTAGGACATAGGTAGGGATGTGATGGCTCAGCGGTCAAGGTGCTGGGTCAATGTTCAGAAGGTCAGGGTTCAAGCCTCCAATCTGCCCTTAACCCCGTCTGCTCCCGGGCACTGGACCATGGCTGACCCAAAAAACCCTATGGGCAGTGGTGTCTCAAGCAGTTAAGGTCCTGGGTTGTTAATCGGTGGATCGGGGTTCAAGCCTAAGACACTGCAGGGGCAGTTGTAGCTCAAGTGGTTAAGATTAAGTGTTAAGTGTTAGATCATTTTTGCTCCCTTGTTAGTACGAGTTCACATAAAAGGCTGCTCAACATCCAGGTTGTACGATCCCCGTGACATGCTAAGGTATAAGGAAGTAAAACAATCAAAAGGAAGAAAGAAACAGCCATAAAATGTCGCCACTACAATTAAGGCTGAAGAACAGATTCTTCCTGCAGGCCCTCAGCATCCTGAATAAACACTTATCCAGTTATTACTCCTTCTACTCGTTCTCTCATGCCTCCACTCCCACCTACACACCGGTCGCCTCACTAACAGGGACACTCAAGGACACTCAAGGACACTCATGGACAATCCCTTCACATGTTTGTCACTTTTGGGCATGCTGCAATATTTCTAAGGGCTACTACATTTTACTGCCACTAAGGACTAAGTCCTGTCTCTGCACTATATCGATCATATTTATTACACACTACTGCATCTGCTTTGTAGTTTATTTTAACTGCTACTCCATATTGCTGCTTCATCTGTTTTTGTTATATTTTCCTGTAGACTGCTCAGATAACACACTGACAAATTTAACGCTACTCAAAAGCTTGTTTAATGCCTTGCGTCCTTTCCCTTCAGCGAACTGGCTTTACTGTTCAGGAAGGTTAATCGGCAATAAATAAATAAATAAATAAATAAATAAATAAATAAATAAAAATAATAATAATAATAATAATAATAATTATTATTATTATTATTATTATTATTATTATTATTATTATTATTATGGGGATAAAGCCTTTATTATGGGGATGTTGGCAGCTCTGTGATGGATATAAAGAATGAAAGAATTATAAAGAATGACTTTATATTTGAATTAAATTTGAATATTTGCCATAAGGGCAGCACTATATTGATTTATTGCTCATGTTTATTACACAACACACATTACAGCTTCTTTTTTTTTTAAATGCTATTTTGTGCTGCTCTGTCTTTATCGGCTTTTTATACTCCCTTATGTCTATAAAGGACTGCTCGGACACTATAACTGCACACAGCAAATGTTTATTTCACTACCTTTTGCACTCTTGTTCACATGCCCTAACTGGACATTCCCAGTCCCAGTGTTTCCAGTTCGAATCTGCACTTTACTCAATACTAACTGGGCATACGTATCATACATACAAATATATTCTGTGTATAATCCTTCTACCTTTTTCCCCACTCTCCCTTTTATATTCTGGTGACAAATCAAGTCAACTCTTGAAACCATGTCGATTTCACAAATCAGCAAAACCAGCTAAGAAGAGCTCTCAGCATGTGGGAAGGACTTGGCACAGCCCAGGTGGTTCCTCATGAATATGCTGCAAGACAGCAGTGTTCTTCTCATTTACTGAACGCTGGAAATAGCATCCGACTGTTTGACACACACTTTAAAAAAAATTCCCTCATCAGAAAATCGGAGCGAGTTTCCGAACCGCTTTGGGGTGCTTCTGATTTTTGATGAGATGAAGTGTGTTTCAGAAGAAAGCAGGATAAATTTCTGCAGCAGGTGCATTTACTCTTCGTCACCGTGTTTAGTTGTATTTATTAATATTTATATTCTTCTGAAATGCGTTTATGCATTTGTTGCAAATCTGAATGTTCACGCTGTCATGATGAAGCTTTGAGTTAAACTGCTCTGAATGTTCATGTTTTTATAAATAACTTTGCGTGTGTGTATAAGGCATGAGAGAGAGAAAAGAGAGAGAGAGAGAGAGAGAGAGAGATAGAGAGAGAGAGAGAGAAGAGAGAGGAGAGAAGCATAGAGGGAGAAATGGTGGGGTGAGAATGAGATGGAAAGAGAAAGAAAGTGGCAGACAGAAAGAGTAATAGAAACAGAGATGGAGCAACAAAAAAGAGAGAAGTATACATAAAGAGAATGATGGATGGAGAGGGATGGAAAGGGAGAGGATGAGTGAGAGATGGAAATAGAGGAAGACAGGATGAGAGGCAGACGAAAAGAGATGGAGAGAAGCAGACAGTGTGATAGACAAGAAGAGAGAGAGTGGAAGAGAGAGAGTGAGAAAGAGAGAGGAGACAGGGAGGGAGGCGAGAGAGAGAGAGAGAAAAGAAAAGAAAGGGTATGAGAGAAAGAGAGAGAGATGGGACAGAGAGCGAGAAAGAGAAGGCGGGAAAGGGGAGACGGAAAGAAAGGGTGTGAGAGAGAGAGATGGAGGGGGAGACAGAGAGAAGGATGTGAGAAAGAGAGAGTGAGAGAGATAATGTAATGAATATGGAAATTTAAGAACAGTAATTGTTTTACAGTTTTCCTAAAATCCCTCTTCTGGCCTAAATATATAAATCTTTCCTCGGCAACTCAACGAAATTCATTTAGCCATCTCAGATTATCACGCTCACTCACTTTCTGCAGTTTACCACATTTTCATATCTAGAAGCGTGGCCTCATCGGTTAAAATAACACAAATTCTGCGTAATTGGCTTGACATTTCTGTGGCTTCAGCTGAGCAAATACATCACAGTGCCTCATAACACACAGTTTCCTTCAGCCAAACATCCTTCCATCTCACTCTCACTATTTTTTTTTATTTTTTTTTTTAGATTTTTATTTTTGCATATACATTGGTTATACTTGCAAAGACATTTTTATTTTGGGTCATTTGTATCAAAGGGGGAATAAGTACAAAAATTACCAGTATTTGTTGTAGCAGCTTGTTAGTGCTTTAGAGCATTAATTATACTGTTATGCAACTAGCTTGTTTATTTGTGCTTTAATTACAGATTTTTTTTTCTTCTTCTTTTTCTTCCTTTTTTTTAAGAAACATTATCAAATTTGCATGATTTTCCACAGTCCCCGAATGTGGTTGATTAACAGAGACAGGTTTTTAATTTCACTCTGTCTACTCGTGTTAATAAGGCTTTTAGGCCGAATACTTTTTTCCAGATTATAAATAATATAAATATTTATAAATAAAGGCTATAACTGATAAGTAAAGGATATAAAGCAATAAATTGTCCAAATACTTAGTCTCTGCTGACGGGGAAAAAAGGAATCGAATCGTGAGTTGTGGATTCTTGGAAGATTCACATATTGGGAGTGATACTTATGCTGACACAAGTGTTGCCTGATATTTCAGTTTTAAGTACTTTATGAACTTCAGAGCCTGGAGCTGGAGTCGGAGACTATCCCAGAATTCCTGGCTGTGAAGCAGGAACACACCCTGGATTGGAGCAGTTTTTGTCAGAGCGCCATGTTTACACACGTTCATTAGGACAGACAACTTACCAGCTTGCTGGAGGAAACCCCTGAGGACGTATGTAGTACCCTACTAGTACCCTGAGTACTAAAGCGGTGAGGTGACAACATCAAAATGCCACCCATGTAACCATATACTTGTAACATGTGCTTGATGAAGGCAGGAGGTAAGTACATAAACTTAGCATGAAAATCAGTGTCTGTAGCATGGTTCAGTGCTCACCAACCATCAGCAACCTGGTTCAACAAGGCTGAAAATGAGATCAAGGGTCAAACACGCTAGGAAGGACAAAATAACCAATGAGTCTTCAGGGAGAGAAAGAACAGGACATTAAATTACCAAACTAGAGACGGGTGCTCACATTAGGATAACAAACCAGTGACTAAAACCATAACATCAACTAAAGCACATGATAGGACCTCAAAACAAAGTGCTATTCATCATGCCGGTCTGGTAAACGGAGCACACTCAAAAGGAGGAGTGTAGCTAATAGACTTGGCTTATTTCAACTACCAGGCTAAGAATAATATCATTCATCTCAGTTAGACTAAATAAATGGAAAAAAAGGACCTCAGCAGTCTTTCTTGGAGAAGCCACTGTTTGATTTCTAATGAAAATTGCACTTCCAATTCAGGCACAAAGCTTCTCTGACCTTTTGAAGGAAATGTTAAGCGTAAATTAGTTGTCAGAACGGAACAGGGAGAGATAATGCGCGTGACGTCCGCTCGTCTGACACATTCAGACAGCTGACCTTTGGGTTTCCCGAAGTAGAACACCTCGCTGGAGGTTAAGGGTCAGATTTTGTAGTATTTGTAAAACATCAACGAAGGAATAAATAAAGGGATTAAAATTCCATTCTGTCTAATAGATGAAATCAGTAAACTCTTCATGTATTGACTTCACATGACATGTGCACTCATGAATTGTGCGAACGATTCAATATTCAATTCACCCATTATCACACTCGTTATTGAAGGTTTCCTTTGGTTGTTTTTTACCAGCTTATTTATTCAAAGAGCAGTTTTCTTGACACGGATCAAACAAAGTTCGGAACAGTGTAGTCGTGATGTTTGAGTACGAGAATAGACATATCAGTACTCAAAGCACTTGAGCTTCTACTGCTGAGATCTCTACCATTAAAGGTGCTAAGTAAATCTGACTGTGTGTTTGTGTGCGTTTCTCTTTTTTAAGTTGTTCTTGAGTAATTATTTTTTTCCCCAGAATACTGAAGAGAATATTCTAGGTTTCTGACCATACAGGGTACAAAATAAGCAATAATAAATCATTTAATAATGATCAATAATAATCATATGGAAAGATATATGATGTATAAGGCAACAATTTTTTTTTTAATTGTATGTAATGACTGGGGGAATTATAGGGGGTCTAAAACAGAAACCTGTGGGACACCCTATTGGGTATCTGCCCGCTTCCACATACCCAAGCTTGTAGATACAGTTATTCACATTATTAGTGATGTATCTCTGTTGTGCCACTCAGCATCCAGGCCACTGACATCTTTCTTGTATTCAGAACGTTTTTGTGACGTTCTGCGAATCCAATCCCACATCCATTTATCTCTCTCGCACCCACGTAGCCATTATTATGTTTTTCATTTTTCATCGATTTCTTCATTGTGCCTGCTATTCTCGGTACAGAGAACATAAAACCATTTTTGGAGAATAGATGAATAAAATGCAGAGAAGATGAAATCAGGATTTTTGGCAACAAGGCTCTCGGCACTCTCGAGAAGGAGAGAGACTGAAAAATAGGAAAGGAAAGACTTGAGGGAATTGAGGTACCACATTGGATTTGGACCAAGGTTGCCTAAAATGTTTTATAATCTAGGAAACTTTTCTAGCTAGGGATCTCTCTCTCTAGCTGTAATTCTTTTATATATACACACACAAGTAGACACTCATATATACGGCATTTTGCATAAATTCCCATATAGCATAGGATCCGGCATGTACAGTTAATCAATCAGATCTATACAACATTAAGAAGTAATTAAAATGTTCATTCACCATAAAGACTTCATGACAAGGGCTGCAGGCAGTGGTGCACTCTAAAGTCCCTGCTGATCCATTTTGATTGGCACACACACACACAGAGGCTTACTCATCAATGTCTGTTGGTGATTCTGTTACTTTCTGAAAGTGCAGTGGTGCATAATGGGTGTTGTGGATTGTGAGTCTCATCTGCGTTGTGCTCTGTCTTCCTTCTGACATTCTTTTTTTCTCATAGCCGCAATCACCGTCACAATCACAATAGCACGCACCGTTCTTTTACTCCAAGGAGACAAGTTATTAGTGTCTTTTTTTTTCGACATGAAGTGGACATTAACGGATTGAGAGATGTTCAGCAACCAGAACTAAAAACATGTGCTCACATTTAAAATAACAAAGACAGAAACAAAACCACAGGCACAGGGCCATAACATGAGGATGTGGTAGCTCAGTGTTTAAAGAGTTGGACTACTTATCGGAAGGTTGTGAGTTCAAATCCCAGGTCCACCAAGCTGCCACTTCTGCTGGGCCCCTGAGCAAGGCCCTTAACCTTAAATTGCTCAGTTGTATAAAATGAGATAAACTGTAAATAGCTCTGGATAAGGACGTCTGAGAAATGTAAGAGTTTTAAATGTGCTGTAATGCATGCTGGTAAATGTCACACAAATGAGAGAGAGGATTATGTGAAAATAGTGTAGCTAATTGACTTTGCTAATATCAACTCACACAAATAACATATTGGCTAGCAGGCTATATATAATATCATTTATCTCAGTTAAACCTATGCAAGAAAGTACCTGAGTAATCCTTTCCGGAGAAGAATTAATTGTTTGAAGTGTCCAAATATTTGGCCAAATCTTTTATAAATTGTTACAACTCATTCACGGTGGAGCGCTAAACATAAACCAGACATAAGTCCAATAATTGATGAAAAATGTTATTTTGCAAAGAAGAACATCTTAATCGTTAAGCTTTCTGTAAATATATGTTTATTTTTATGGAAGGAGTCTCCAGTGTCAATGGTTTGTGACAAGTCTTCCACCATGTGCCCATGTTGGTTTCCTTTAAGCTTCTAGAAACATCCCTGTAGATGGATTAGAAGTTGTTTTCAGCTGCTCCCTGTTCGGGGTCGCCACAGCAGACCAACTGGTCCGCACAACAACTTGGCACAGGTTTTACGCCGTATGCCCTTCCTGCTGCAACCCTCCCATTTTTCCGGGCTTGGGACCGGCACTGCATCCAGTGGCTGGGGTTCGAACCCGGGCCTTCCGCATGATAGGCGAGACACCTACCACTGAGCCACCAATGCCTCCATCCCTGTAGATGGATTGCTGACTCTAAATGATTTAAATGAATTAGCGAACAAGGCGGAGTATTCCAACTTCACTCCCAGTGTTCCCATTGCTTCTCTAAACAGGCTAAAATGGTAACTGAGGATGGATGGATGGATGGATATTATTAGTTTTTATTTAGCTGTCTCATTTAAGACCATACAATGGTCCAAACAGCCCAATGAATGAGACCCATGTTTTATTTTTTTTTTTAAATTTTGCTAACTAAGAGCTTTCAATCCAAATCCAGCTTGATTGCTAGGGTTGTCATGGATATTCAGTCGCACAAGCGATTAGAAATTTTCTCAGGCTCAGTGCACACTACCTGCGAACACAAAAACGCAGACAACTGACCTCACTTCCACAAAATGTAACGGTTTGGTGGTGACCCAACTGAGCCATTATGAATTGCGTGTGGATTTAGAGAAGTGTCATTTGGAGCCTGGTTTTCAGGTTGGAGTGTTATTCAAAATCCTAACACAATTTTAAATGTTAACAATGCGCAATGTGGTACTTAAACCCACAGGGCATCTCAATATGGCTGGCTGCATTTTAGCTGCATTTCCATGATAATTTATGCTAATAGAAAATGAAATTGCCAGCCATTTATCCTCACTTTATCTCCTGATGGCGGCCATTAAAGCAGAGATGGGTTGCCTGATAAACATCCTATTTTTTTGCTGGAATGTGTGTGGCCTAGTGTATTTACAGTGTGTGTTTGTGTGTGTGTGTGTGTGTGTGTAGCTGTGTGACTCTGTGACTGTGTGGATTCAGACACCACAGCTGGGATCATTACTGCTTATAAGATGCTAATATACAGGAAGTGGACACTATTATTATAATAATAATAATAATCATAATAATAATATGGCTGTGTTAATCAGAAAATCTACAGTGGATGAAAACATTTACTTTCTATTGAATACAAATCAAGTGGTTTAAAAAGTTAGCATTATGAATGTCTTCCTGTTCCAATTATTAATTATTTATTCATTCATCCATTTATTCATTCATTCTTTGGGCCATTTTATGAATAATTGGAAGAAAATAAGGCCACTGATATGTTTCTTTCCACTCATTTTGTTAGCCATCTAGCTCACACAAGGGAAACTGACACGGCAAACTGACTACATTATGGAAATGTTCATAATATTCACTAGGAATCTTAGCTAATTGGCTACCATAAGCTAAATTGGGAGCGTGTCTGAGGAAAAAAAAAGTTAGCCAGCATGAGCTAATCTGACGGGGTTTTTACAATTATTTTACAAGTTCCAGCATGAGTTAACTTTTAATTCATAAGTGTTCATAATTTTCACTGCTAACATTAGCTAACGGCCTAATATGCACTAGGTTGTGTATGCTAATACTAACGTATGAGTTGTCCTGAGAGAATTTGTGATAGCACTTTTAAAGAACGTTCAGAAAATGTCCAAAAACTTCACTTCTTAACTGAAATGAGCTAACCTGACAGGATTTATTAGGCAAATTACAAGATGTAAACACACCACATTATTTCATGTCATTTCATTATTTTACTGCTAAATCCAGTCAGTTAGCCACTACTAACACTAGCTAACTGGCTAGCATGAGCTAACCCTACAGGATTTTATCAGAAGAATTACAAATCGTAAACAAAGATGCCATTATTTTTTACTAGCCACTAACTAACAATAGCTAACTGGATAACATGAGCTAACCTGACAGGATTTTATTAGACAAATTACAAATTGTAAACAGAGATCTCATTATTTTTCACTAGCCACTACTAACATTAGCAACCTGGCTAACATGAGCTAAGCTTACAGGATATTATTAGAAGAATTGCAAGTTGTATACTAACACCCCCATTATTTTTCACTGCAAATGCCAGTCAGTTACCCATTACTAATACTAGCAAACTGGCTAACATATATGCTAACCTGACAGGATTTCTGTTTATGTTTAAGTCAAATCCCTACAGACTACCCAGTTAGCTAACCTAATCTTACTGTACTTTTGTCTGTTCATTTTATTTTCTATTGGGTCTCCACTTATAACTTTAGACGACACGTTTTTAAACATGTCACATATTTATTTTTTTCTTTTCTTTTGACCATTGTGGTTAGGCTGATAGTTAATTAAACTTATTAACACTAGCTAACCTGACAGGATTTTATTAGAAGAATTACAAGATGTATACATAAACTGGATTGTTTTTCACCGCTAATGCCAGTCAGTTAGCCATAGTTACTACAACACTAGCCTATCGGCTAACGTAAGCTAACCTGACAGGGTAGTAATCATAGATTCTATTATTTATCACTGCTAATGTCAGTCAAAATGCTTAACCAAAATCTCCTAACAGAAAACCTCCCTATATGATCAGTTACAAACATTCTTATATGCTTCAGAATTCAAGAATCTGGTTTATTAATGTAAATCTAGTTTAAATATCACATTTATAGTTTTTTGTTTTTAATTTTGCCCATTGTGCTTGGGTTGATGGTTAATTATCTCTTATCATTAGATAGTATAATTATGTCTCTTATCATTAATTGATGTTTTCTCCCCTCATATTTCTTGAAATTTCAGTCTAGGAATAATGCACATAATTTTTCCACAAGACTGAATTGTTATACCGCTTTAGTAATTACAGTCAAAAGTATTTCAAGGAAGAAACATGTTCTTCTTATAATTCAAATGAATACGTTTGTGTGAAACGTGTGCCTGCTGTCCCCCCCATATCATCATCATTGTTTCCTCCAGCTCCTGTATAATGCAGATAATTATGTCCAGTATACTGTATAAGTCTGCTTTTTAATTCTGCTCTATTCCTTGCCTAAACAAATCTATTGTTTTGCTCATTTGTGATTACAGATTAAGTAGTGCCTGTTTATATAATTGTAAAATTCTTCTTTTAGCTTTTTATTTTTTTTATTTTTTTTTTATTTTTAAATCATCACTTTAAAAATCAACAATCAAAAAAAATGTATTTAGAGTACTGGTAGAAAAGCAGCACGTGTCGTGAGTTTAATCCAATAAGTGTGAAGAGTAGAGCTGTGTGACCTAATGAAGAAATATGTCCATGACATTGAGAGAGAGAGAGAGAGAGAGAGAGAGAGAGAGAGAGAGAGAGAGAGAGAGAGAGAGAATCCTTTTGTTTTCTCTTGCTATGGAGTGTCTAATTTTGTTCCCTATTTACCACGTAGTGGACTACTTAGGATGCAGTCATTTGTATTACAATTGCTAAGTCTAGCAGTTCACAGTATTATTACCCACAGTGCACAGTAAATCCACCATACAGAGTGTGCACACGGCTTCTATGCTAAAATGTGAGGGTGCATAACAATTTCCTTCAGCTAGAAATGTACTTAAAAACATGCACTTGGAGAAAAAGTAAGCAATAAAACAAGACTTGGTGTAATAGGAGCATTTTTAAGAGTAGGACTCAAAGCAGAGCTAGTGTAATGCTGATTATTTTCCTGTAAGAGCATTTTGTCCTATAAGATAAGGATATCTTAATGATGTTTTATCTATTAGAGAATAACATATAACGATTTGGTCCGTTTGTGCTTGTGTTTTATCTGCAAATCAAGGTAGTTGATTACGAGACGCGTTTCCTTCTTCCTTTTTTTAACCAACATCTCCTGACAGAAAACTTCACCATATCAACAATTACACCATGTTCTTACACGTAACACTACTGAGCTGATCAGAAGCTAACCTGACAGGATTTTATAAGAAAAATTACAAGATATTTACATAAGCTTGACTGTTTTTCATCGCTAATGCCAGTCAGTTAGCCACTGCTACTACAACACTAGCCTACTGGCTAATGTAAGCTAACCTGATAGGGTTTATGAGCAGAATTACAAGTTATAAACATAGATCCCATTATTTTACACTGCTAATGCTAGTCAAAATGTTTAACCAACATCTCCTGACAGAAAACTTTCCCATATTATCAATTATATGCATTTTAATATGCTACGCTAAGCCATACTTTCCAACCAGTCAGAATTAAGAATTTAAGAATCTGGTTTATTACTGTAATGCTATTTTTTTTAGTGGGTGTTAATAATAATTAATTATTTTACAGGGTCACTTTATGAAAAGAAAATCCTGATTTTGCTTTATTCGATCTAAATTTAAATGTTTATTCACAAGAGGTCACTGAAACGGCACATATTAATCCTCATAAAATGTGGACCTTAGACGTCCACTGCGAGTCGAGTCCCAATTCACACATCGAACACCCTTCACATTTACTCTGTAGATTATTTTTAGAACATGCTTATTTTTTAATGGATTCTGTCCTCTCAGCTGGCACTTATCCTTCGCTGGTCGTGCTCCTGACGGGGTCGTAGAGTGTACAGAGACATTAAAGGCAGATTTTGGCATCCTGCATCTAAAACACATTCAGATTCAAATGCAGCCATCCAGCTGACCTGCAAATCAAGCACCGCACTTGAGTCAAGAGCGCGCAGCCGAGATTGAGTTAGTGTTCGAGTGAACGAACAGAAACGTCCATGTACGGCCTCGCACGCTCATTTTTTTGTCCACTTAAACACGCAGTTTGACATTATTTAAAAGTTTTAATGCAAATTAATTAGATGAAACGATCCAGAGAGTTCAAAGTGTCAGCAGATGAGGTATGCTTGAGTAGTAAGTGTAAAGGATCGCAATTAAAGCTGATGAAAAGGCTTTTTAAGCACAAACCGGCTGCCCGCTATGATTCAACATCACACGGCCTGACAGGCTAGCAAGCTCTTCAAAAATAAGAGAGCCAACAATGTAGATGGCACATTAACCTTTTTGACCTCAGAAGGGAAAAAATGGTGGCTTTGTTTTGCTAGCATGTCTTGGGTTCACTGATGGGAGAGGAGTTTCTTATAGAATGACTGTACCTCCATACACAAGGCATGAGGGGGTTATTGGTTTAGTCAAGCAAATGGGAGATTATGGAACAGTGCTTTAGACAGAACTCTTCCCCACCATCGACAAAGGCGATGGAATAAAATAAGTCTGACTACATGGCGACTAGAAGGTGTTGAAGGCTATGAATGTTATTATTGTAATTATACAGTCAGACAAATGATCAGGCAAAAGAATAGTGCTAGCTTTGGTCCGGTATTTTAGTGCCATGCTATAAGAGTGAAGATTTAACTAAGGTTGTTTTGCGCATCAAGCTTCAGCTAGCTATATCAGTATTTGATGTATAAATCTGTTGATGTAGATTCAATTCCCAGCTTGTTGTAGGTTCCCAGTCCTGAAGACGCTCCTGAATACGCCATTCTGTTTCTTCTCTATTGCTAAATAGTCAACTTTTGAATTCAGTGTTTATTATTTTCCTGTAACAGCACACCCTGTTGTGTTTTATTCCACCACCGACTGCCAGGCTCTCACTTGATTTTTATCTTTTCAGTGCACAGCTGCTGCTGTAGGAAGCTCTTAAAGACATTCATTGTCACTCCCTTTTCTTTTGCAGTATCCTCCCTACAGTTTTCACTTATTTCTCTCTCTCTCTCTCTCTCTCTCTCTCTCTCTCTCTCTCTCTCTCTCTCTCTATCTCTCTATCTCTCTCTCTCTCTCTCTCTCTCTCCATGTCACACATATACACATCCCCATAACCAACACTCACCCCAGACAGCCACTCTATCCAGGCAGATGTTGGACAGGTGCTAAATATTTAATGTATTTTTTCCCCCCAACTCCACACAATAAAACCATGCCTTACAGCAGTAGACAGGAAGGCAGCAGAACAGAACGCAGCGGGCAAATTGTTTTCAAATTTATACCCAAGTTAAAGTTCTCTGAAAATCAGATCCCTTTCCTTGCCTGGAACCTTTCATCTTTTATACAGTATTTCACCTGCGGACATGTTTATGAGGTGAAAGCCCAGCAAAAGCAATCAACAGTTCCTTAAGTAATGACTTGCTTATGCTTCTCTTATGCAATCAATCTTTGTCTTTCTCTTTCTCTCACGTCACACACTTCCGAGTCCATTTCTGTGCCGATACGCTGTGACAGCTGCGGCTTTGGACTTGTCATTTGAAAATGTTTCTCCCCCCCTCCTTCATGAATAGTAATGAGTCAGAAATGAGATTTTACAGCAGCTGTCCAGCTGCTCCAGCGCGGTGTGGCATGAGCAGATGCTAGCGTCTGCTGTGTGGGCTGAACCGACCGAAGGAGTCTGAATCATCCACACAGGGAGCTCATCACAGCTCCTCTGCTCCCCGTTCACTCTCTCGACAGAAGCATTTATTCGTTTGATTGAGAGCCGTTCCTCTCAAGTTCTTGGTATTCATCTTTTTTTTTTTTAATACATTTTTGAGAATGCTTTATGAAGCCAGGTGAACATCAGTCGAAAGTCAAAAAAAATAAATAAATAAAAAAAAGAGGAGGAGAGATGAGTTAAGAGTAGGATCCAATCCAATAAAGAACTCAGGCTGTGTAATAGGAAATTTCACTCATGAGCTGTGCTCAGTAATTAGAGTGATCTGTATGATTTTTTTTTTCTCCTTTCTGTCATAGCTGGGTGCAGTGGATAGTAGAGAAGATTCTGATCTCGGATGATCACTCGGCATCTTTTTTCAGCACTTCTGTCTGATGATTAAGAATATTTTTGCAGTGCTGCATAAGTGTGTTTTTGAAGGTTAAACACTAGTGTTTTTTTGTTTGTTTTACAGTATAGTATCATTTTGTTTAATAAAAAACATTAGTTTGTTTCGTAAAACCTACACAACAGCATTGTTTAGTTTTTTATAAGCATAAATTTGTTTTGTAAAAATTAGACAACAGTGTAATTTTGGTTTGTAAACGTTACCCAACAGCGTCGGTTTGTTTTCTTAACATAATCTGGTTTTGTAAAAATTACACAACAGCATCAGTTTGTTTTGTAAACGTAGCACTACAGTGTAATTTGTTGTGTAAAAATTATATTACAGTATCAATTTGTTGCTTTGGTTACACTACAGCATTCATTAGTTTTGTAAATGTTACACTACGGCATCAGTTTATTTTGCAAAATTTACACAACATCAGTTTGTCTTCTAAAAGCATAACTTAGTTTTGAAAAAAATTAGACAACAGTGTAATTTTGTTTTTTAAACACTACACAAAAGCATCAGTTTGTTTTCTTTAAGCATAGTTTTGTTTTGTAAACATTACACAACAGCATCGGTTTGTTTTGTAAAAGTAACACTATAGTGTAATTTGTTCTGTAGAAATTATATTAGTCAAATTGTGTGTTTGGTTACACTACGGCATCAACTTGTTTTGTAATGTTACACTACAGCATCAGTTTGTTCAGCAAAATTTACTCTACAACATCAGTTTATCTTCTAAAAGCATTTTATTTTGTAAATATTAGATAACAGTGTAATTTGTTTTCTAAAAGTCACACATCATCAGTTTGTTTCTATAAGCATAATTTTGTTTTGTAAACCTTACACAACAACGTCAGTTTATTTTGTAAAAGTAACACTACAGCGTATTTGTTTTTTAAAAATTATATTACAGTGTCATTGTGTCTTTGGTTACACTACAGCATCGATTTGTTTTGTAATGTTACACTACGGAATCAGTTTGTTTAGCAAAATTTACACTACAACATCAGTTTATCTTTTAAAAGCATACTTTTCTTTGGTAAATATTAGTTAAAAGTGTATTTGTGTTTTGTCAAAGTTACACAACAGCATCAGTTTGTTTTGTAAACATTACACTACAGCATCAGTTTGTTTTGTAAAAGCATCAATTAGTTTTGCAAAATTAATCAATTAGTTTTTACACTACAACATTAGTTTGTTTTGTAAACGTTACACCCCAGTGTCTGTTTTGTAAACGTTACATCACAACATCAGTTGGTTTTGTAAACGTTACACCCCAGTGTCTGTTTTGTAAACGTTACACCCCAACATCAGTTGGTTTTATAAACGTTACACCCCAGTGTCAGTTTGTTTTGTAAACGTTACACCCCAACATCAGTTTGTTTTATAAACGTTACACCCCAACATCAGTTTGTTTTGTAAACGTTACACGCCAACATCAGTTTGTTTTGTAAACGTTACACCCCAACATCAGTTGGTTTTATAAACGTTACACCCCAGTGTCAGTTTGTTTTGTAAACGTTACACCCCAACATCAGTTGGTTTTATAAACATTGCACCCCAGTGTCAGTTTGTTTTGTAAACGTTACACCCCAACATCAGTTTGTTTTGTAAACGTTACACGCCAACATCAGTTGGTTTTATAAACGTTACACCCCAACATCAGTTTGTTTTGTAAACGTTACACGCCAACATCAGTTGGTTTTATAAACGTTACACCCCAACATCAGTTTGTTTTGTAAACGTTACACCCCAACATCAGTTGGTTTTATAAACGTTACACCCCAACATCAGTTTGTTTTGTAAACGTTACACCCCAACATCAGTTGGTTTTATAAATGTTACACCCCAGTGTCAGTTTGTTTTGTAAACGTTACACCCCAACATCAGTTTGTTTTATAAACGTTACACCCCAACATCAGTTTGTTTTGTAAACGTTACACGCCGACATCAGTTTGTTTTGTAAACGTTACACCCCAACATCAGTTGGTTTTATAAACGTTACACCCCAGTGTCAGTTTGTTTTGTAAACGTTACACCCCAACATCAGTTGGTTTTATAAACGTTGCACCCCAGTGTCAGTTGGTTTTATAAACGTTACACCCCAGTGTCAGTTTGTTTTGTAAACGTTACACCCCAGCATCAGTTGGTTTTATAAATGTTACACTCCAGTGTCAGTTTGTTTTGTTAACCCTTAAACTTCAGTGTCAGTTTGTTTTGTAAACCTTACACTACAGTGTCAGTTTGTTTTGTTAATATTACACTCTAGTGTCAGTTTGTTTTGTAAACATTACACTACAGTGTCAGTTTGTTTTGTAAACATTACACTACAGTGTCAGTTTGTTTTGTAAACATTACACTACAGTGTCAGTTTGTTTTGTAAACATTACACTACAGTGCCGGTTTGTGTTGTAAACATTACACTACAGCATCAGTTTGTTTTGTTAATGTTACACTCTAGTGTCAGTTTGTTTTGTAAACATTACACTACAATGTCAGTTTGTTTTGTTAATGTTACATTCTAGTGTCAGTTTGTTTTGTAAACATTACACTACAGTGTCAGTTTGTTTTGTAAACATTACACTACAGTGCCAGTTTGTTTTGTAAACATTACACTACAGCATCAGTTTGTTTTGTAAACGTTACACGCCAGCGTCAGTTTGTTTTGCTTAAATCTATACTACAGCATCAGCTTGTTTTGTGAAAGTTACACTCCAGTGTAAATATTTGTTAAAGCTGAACTCCAGAAAACGTTTATTTTCCAAACGTTACACTACACTGTCAATTAGAGCCAACATCCTAAAGCCTGGATCAAAAAAAAAAAAAGCTTGGATCTATATAAACAAGTCGTGTATTGATACTGTGGGATTACAAGCAATGAAAAGCATTATACAGCTGTTCATGCCAAATCGAAATAAATGCAGTCGGGATAGAAACGGTATTTAATTATACAAATGAGAAATATTACAGAGCATTGTTGCTTGCAGCATACTGAAGACCTGGACTGCATACTGTACCAGTATAGGTCCATAATAACTGCAGGTTTAGACATTAGCCATTTTTATGATGGCTAAATATCCTCTAATTAGTTCCCTGTCTTAGTTGTTAGCTGCATAGACAGGGTTCTACTGTATAACAGTATTTTTAATAGCAGATGGTACATATAAGGTATGTGTCAGTTGTGCATGCTTATGTGTGGGAAAGAAAAAAAAACTGTGGCATGCTGTCTCTGACCTGCTGCGTTTATTCTAATTTCATCCTCATCACAGTCAGAGACCTGTCTCGTATTACTGACACACCCATCAGGGTGCTCTGTGCAATCTACCTGAAACAGGTGTCCAAAAGTTGTGTGTATGTGTGTGTGTGTGTAGTCGAGTGTAGTGTTCAATATTAGAGGCTTACATGTGTGTGCGCATAAGGATCATTGTTTATACAGGGTTTGCTTTTAAACCAGACAAACACTGCACTCTAAGACTGTCTCTTGAGACACATGCTGTAGCACAGACACACATACACACACACCTACACACACCAATGTTCCCACCAAATGAAGAATCTTCTGATATCCTACACTTTTTTAATTATCACACTTAAAACTGCTCATTTATCATATCGACTTTGTCATACGTTCCTTATGTCATGCCAGATGCGTGTCAGAATGCGAAAAAAAAGGCAAATTCTTTTACAGGCTCTTAAATGCTTGCCTACAAGAGAAAAATAGCTTCACCAGGAGAAAGATCCGGATTTTTCAACCTCACAAATATGCATGTAAGCCAAATCTCAAACGATTTCCAAATTTACTCCATATGCTGCCTACACAGGATATCACGAATGGAACACAGCAAGATTGCTGTTAGAGAGAAATTATCCACTATGGGGTCAGCCTGGAGTTACTGGAGCATTAACATAAACCTGAGATTCATACAGCATATTAATCAACATCTGCTGACCAATCAGAGTTGCGAATAGGCCAGGTGTGTGGGATAAAATATAATGACTATGTTCACACTGTTTATGCACACTTCAAATATAAACACCATAACACTAAAATATCTCATGTGACAGAACACCGTGACTTTATAGTCCACTTGTCACCCAAGCTATTATTCTTCCAAGTTTTTGGATTTCCTCTTCTGAGGTTTATTGAGCGCCAGGATTCATTAGTGCCACACACATGGGGACGCCATCTTTTATTTAAACCTGTGCTTTATTATTAATTCATGAGCCAAATGGTTATGTATGCAGCTTGCGTACATGTTTTACCAATATATATTTTAACAACTTTACTGAGGTTTACTGGATTACACAAAAATAAAATTAACTGATTAATAAATTTAAACAAAATAAATAAATAAAGTGCCACGATCTATGTCTATATTTGTTTAGTGGTTTAAATATTCCCACATGTATATATCTTTGGATTAAAATGTACATAAATCTGGAATACACAACATGGCCAAACATGTGTGGATGCCTGACCATTGAATATCAAATTCCAGAAAATATGAATATTAATATTAAAGTGTTCTCCCTTGCTGTTATGTCATTCTCCAGGCTTCTGAACAATCTTGTCACTAGTTTTTTTTTAAATGATTCATGCCCATTCAGCCACAAGAGCCCAAGAATTCGTACGCTAATGTCTGGCATGAAGGACTAGCGCGAAGTTGGCGCAAAAGTGTTCAGTGCAGTTGAGGGTCAGGGCTCTGTGCAGGACACTACAGTTCCTCCAGACCAGTATTGCCAAACCTTGTCTTGATGGACCTCCCTTTGTGCAGACATTGCCATGTTTCAAGAAGTTTTCGCCTCTTAGTTCCAGTGAAAGCAAATATTATTGCTACAGCATACAAAGCTATTCTACACAATGCGTGTCCAGTACTTGCAGAGGTGCAGGTTTTCTTTCCAGTCAAGCAGAGGCCACACCTGTAGACTCAGGTTTTGCTCATGGTTGAAATGAAAACCTGCACCAACACCAGACCTTTCCACATAAGATTATGTATGGGTCAAGCAGGGAAGCAAATCAAACATACTTCCTGTCTGAAAATCCACTGGAAAAGATATTTTTTGGAATTAGACATAAGTAGTCAGCATATACCATTGTACACCGATGTTATTGATGGTTCTAGGTTTCCAGACCATGTGCTTCCACAAAATTTTGCCACAGAGTTCTGGAAAACCAGAGCTATCTAGAACAAGACTATCCAGTGTTATCTGAAAAGGGCTAGCATGGGTGCAGGATTTCATTCTAACCAAGCAAAAGCCACACCAGTCATTTCCAGATAAGACTATACACCTCTGTTCACTTTGTGACCACATTTTTGAGGAAAACCCCATATTAGAGTTATGGGTTCTAGTCAGGTGTCCACATACTTTTGACAATATAGTGTATACACTGCACCCACTCCTTATATCTGCATTTGTATTTCTTTAAAACACAACATGTCACTGTGGTTTAGACTTTAGGACTAATGGAATCTGAGAGTTCAGGCCATGTTTTTTTACTCACATTTACCCACATTTATCATCCTAAGCAGCTGCAAACTAGTCATTCCCTTGCATTATTTCTATACACAGGTAATAATTTTTTCTGGCTCGCCATCGGTCACAGTGCAGTGGTACCCTGATTGAGGCTGTAGCACCTGCTCTGCTTTAAAATACCTACAGGGAAGTTGGGCAGAAGTCCTGTTTTAATAAACTTCCATCCAAACTAATCTGATTGTATCATATATATATATATATATATATATATTATATATATATTATATATAAATATATATATATATATTATATATATATGTGTGTGTATATATATATATATATATATATATATATATATATATATATATATATATATATATATATATATATATATATATATATATATGCAAACATTCCCGTATAATAATAACGAAACAAAATTACCTTAATCAACCTCTATAATGCGCACCTGTAAATGGCATTTCATCATGTATCAATGATCTGATGCCAGCACCAAAGAAATGCACGTGGTAAGAAGTATATTCCGCCGATGCAGCTGTCAGTAGAGTTAGAAGCCTCGAGGGAGTGCTTTACCACATAATGAACAAGTAATACTTCCATCAGGTAATCTAGCACATATTGGCAGTGCAAGGTGGATGATGAGATTTGTGATTTGTGCACTTGGAAATTGTTATGCTGGTGAATAAAATGCATGCAGTTAAATACAAAGCAATAACAGAAGAAAAGCTGATCCAAACTTGAGGTGGAGGTTGGACTACTGAGCTGAAGGTTGTGAGTTTGAATCCCAGGATCACTGCTGGGCCCATGAGCAAGGCTCAGGACCTGAATTGCTCAGTTGTATAAATGAGATAAAAACATAAGTCTCTCTGGATATGGGTATCTGCCAAATGCCATAAATATAAATTTTAGTCACAATCCCAATTAAGACAATTTAAATACCAAATGTAACACTACAACACATTAATGGTCAATTGCATAATTGCATAAATACCTATGCAAGGCACCATATCTGAATCTGTTTGCTTCTTAAGGATGGATATTTATGGATTTTTAAATGTCTAAAGTATTGGCAAACTAGCACAACTGGACCTCTGAAGACCTCACCATAATGAAATTTCCAAAATTTAAAATAAGAAAATAAAGATGATGATTTAAAAAGTGGAATTTCAAAGGAAGTCTTGAATGGAAGAGTTTCCAAAAATTGCACTTACAAATATTTGTTCAGATTTATACCTGAGAGAAACATATTTTCAAAGAAAGCTCTGTTCATAAACATTAAACCATTTGCATTAAATTGCACTCACATTCAACATTAAACCAAACTCTCTGGAGTTCTCTGGAATAATAAATTGCATTTATTACAAAAGAAAAAATAAAAGTAGCTTGTCATTCATTTTGTACAAGACAGTGGTGAGACCGGCCATGCTGTATGGTTTAGAGACAGTGTCACTGAGGAAGAGACAGGAGTCAGAGCTAGAGGTAGCAGAGCTGAAGATGTTGAGGTTGTCTTTGGAAGTGACAAGGTTGGACAGGTTTAGGAATGAGTACATCAGAGGGACAGCTCATGTTGGACGTTTGGGGGACAAAGTTAGGGAGACCAGATTAAGATGGTTTGGATATGTTCAGAGGAGGGAGAGTGAGTATATTGGTAGGAGAATGTTGGACATGGAGCTGGGCAAAGAGGAAGGCCAAAGAGGAGGTATATGGATGGAATTAATGAGGATATGAAGCTAGTGGGTACAAGTGTTGAGGATGCAGAAGATAGGGATAGGTGGAGAGAAATGATTCGCTGTGGCGACCCCTGAAGGGAAAAGCCAAAAGAAGAAGAAGAGCTTGTCATTCATTTTGATGTCTGGTACAGTATGAAGGGAAATAGAAAAAAAAAAAACGAAACAAAAAAACATTCCAGACTTCTAATGTACAGTGTACAAAGAACAGGACCCCGATTTAAAAGTTCTGAAGGTTGAATTTTTAAAGATCTGGTCTACCTGGTCTACTAGCAGAATACTCTAAACAGGTATAAAGTAATTCAAATTTGTGTATCTGCCACAACAAATCCATCAGGGCACAGGAATTATTGATGAGGCTCCATTAATTACTTGTTTTATGTAGCAGAAAGCTGTGTTGCAGATTGCATCATAGTAGGTTTTGGATGTTTTTCAGCTGGGCATGCCTCAGGCATGAGGTATCTCTGCAGCGGCAAGCTCATCTTTGATGCTGCCTGAAGATAAGAAAAGTTGTAGGAGAGTGTGTTTCAAACAGGTGTGGTTTACACGTACAGGGGTCTGGTAGTATGGTTTCATTATCCTAGATGTCAGACACTGGATGTGGGTTTCAGCCTGGGTATGGAGCAAAGATTTACATTTTTCGGAAAGTTTAGATTAGACAGCTTCAATAGAAGCTAATGTATACATACTAAATACTTCTAGTGAATGGATATTTTTGTCCAGAGCTTTTCTACACTCTAATTAGCAGATCTGTCAAAGGGGTGGGACTTCTACTGCCCATAATGTACATACAGCCTTGTGATCATCTATGGTTAATTCAAGATATCTACTGTTTCCCCCCCAATGTTTGATCCTTGTAGCAGTTACTTTCGCTTCTCTATGACTTTGAATTCCCAGACCTTGGTTTATGAACTAATAAAAAGTGAAGGCAGGGTTGTTATCTCTGGTCAATAGCAGAAAAAGATAGAAAGTACTATTTATCATGTCTGCTGTCTATCCATCCACTCATCCATCCATCCACCCCATCCATCCACCCAAAATCCCCCTCCCCTCCCTCCATCCATCCATCCATCCATCCCTCCATCTATTCAAACACCCTGCCATCCATCCATCCATCCACCCATCCATCCACCCATCCCTCCATCCTTTCCCCCAAACACCCTGCCATCCATCCATCCATCCACCCATCCACCCAACCACTCATCCCTCCATCCATCCATCCATCCATCCATCCATCTATTCAAACACCCTGCCATCCATCCATCCATCCACCCATCCACCCAACCACTCATCCCTCCATCCATCTCCATCCATCCATCCAAAGCTGACCACTGAGCCACCCCCTTTTTCCCCCTCTATTTATGTACTCCTCTAACTCTAATACAGAGACAGACAAAAAAAAAGAGAGAGAAAAGAAAACTAAAGTCCCAAAATTAACTAAAGTCCCAGAGTCATGCATTCTAGCTGTCCTTTTCTCTTTCATTCTTTCACACTTTCTCTCTATGCTTTCTGCTTTGGGCAGGCATTCTATCTCACTTTCTTCCTTCCTCCTTCTCCTCGTGTTTGCTTGATCTCTTTTCTTTCTTCAGACTGGGCTCTCTATCTGCCACACCCCTTCTGCCCTGTGCCTGCCACTCACATCCATCTTACATCATTTATCTCTCTCTCTCTCTCTCTCTCTCTCTCTCTCTCTCTCTCTCTCTCTCTCTCTCTCTCTCTCTCTCTCTCTCTCTCTCTCTCTCTCTTCTGTTTGTGTGTGTGACATTTGGCCATGCCCATGTGACCGGCTGATGCACAGCCTGTGGTTTAAGGAGTATTTGTTTGCTGAGAGAGCCTGGCAAAGCGAGATAACAGAAGACCACACACCAAAAGCAGACCCCCCCCCCCCCCCCCCCCCCCCCCACACACACACACACACACTCACAACTCTTAACACACAGGAATACTTTGCAAGGTTACATGTGGAGTGTTTGTGTGATTCTCCAGTCACACTTGTATGGGTCAAGCAGGGAAGCAAAAGCAAACATACTTCCTGTCACAAAATCTACCTAAAAGACATTTGGTGAAATATGTCATTTTCTGGTATCCATCTACTGCAAACATGCCACCTCAGATATTTCAGACGTCATCATGCCCTAACATTAGGCAATAAAGAAGTCTGACTACAAGGAGACTGGCAGGAGCTGCAATCATTCAGGACAGTGTGTGTGTGAAAATGGAAAATGGAAACAAAGCACATGGGAGAAAGAAAGTGAAACTGTCATTTTCTAAACTGTAAGAGAAACAAGTACAGTGGAACCTCGACATACAAATTTAATTCAGTCTGAAGGCGAGTTCTCAAGGTGCAAATTTGTATTGCGAAACGAATTTTCCAATAAGAAATAATGTAAATGCAGATAATGCGTTCTAGCCACCCAAAAATATGACCAATATGACCAATACGAAGCGTATGTAAACTGTATGGCTGCTTACAAAGAACTGACCCAAGCCAAGCATTCCATGTCAGGGATCCTCACAGGAAGTCATGCCACCAAGCTTGAGCTAAAAATAGAACAGACCACCCACGCCACCAATCTGCCAACAAAAAACACCCGAAAGATCACCTAGCTTTTGAACGCATACCAAAGGCAACGTTGGTATAGTGGGTTGACTCTTTCGAAACAGCTTTCTCTGACTGAAAATTAAAAAAAAAAATTTGTATAAGGTTGGCTCGATAAGGTTGGCTTTGCTTGGCTTTCCACTGACGCAAACGGACGTAAGCGCAACTTGGCCGCCATTCGGTTCATTCATATGCCAAAAATGGTTCATATGCCGATGCAAATTTCTTGCAAAATTTAAATTGTTAATGTGAAAATTTGTAAGGGAGGGCATTCGTATGCCGAGGTTCCACTGTATTAAAAAAAAAAAAAAAAACAAGGAAACTACCAAGTAATATAGTTTTGTTCTCTACACTATCTTAGGCATCTAACAGCCCAAGAAATGTTCCGAGTCGCAGTGAAATCCCCTACATTCACATTAGCTCAGACAAAGCGTATGCATATGCAGTGAACACGCAGCAGTTTACGATTTCAACTAGCTATTAAAAAGCCCTTTTAGTTTCCACACTCACACACTCTCAGGCCCCAAAGTGGTGTCTGCAACTCCTGCCATTTTTTTTCCCTCCTTCAGGGACCCAGCAGATGGTGCCTGTTAAAAAACTCCAGTCACCGTGTGGACAGGGCCCCTGCTGAGGTAGCATTGATCATAGAAATGGAGTGGAAATGACATTGATCATTCGTACACCTCCATGGAGCCAACTGCTCATGAATGCAAAGCAACACACAGGGAAAAAAAAAGAAAGCAGGCTGCTGACTGGTGAGGCTGCAAGGCGATAAAGGGAGGTTAGGGATTTACCGTGATTTTGTTAAAATGACAAAAAAGTTGCCAGATGCTAATATCCCTGCACAAAGTCAGGATTGTTCCCCGCTGGCACAAACCGACTGATTAACATTGATTTGGTATTAGCTGTTCACTCTGTGTGACGTGTAATCAACACTGCCACAAATAAACATCTTAATCAAATGTGTTAATGAATGTATGAGCCGTTCAGTGCCCTTTAAATCCCCAAGACCTCCTGTCAATATTATTTATGAGGAAAATCTCTAATACTGTATAAAAGCAGCTCACTTGAATACATTTGCATGCAGTACAAAATGAAAATAAGGATTTAAAAAATATATCTATTTGAAATGGGAAGGTTTCTTGGGAATATATGAGCACATGAGCAGAGACTATTTAAGGAGAAAATGTTTCATTTATTACTTTAATGATTATTTCTTCATTACAATTAAAAATAATTGTACTAATAAACATACAAACAATATAAATACATATTGGACACTGTAAAAGGGAAGGCAAGATCATAAAGGCAAGATCGCTAAATTAGCTGGATTGCTTGTCATGTATAGAGATGAAATAAACATCTTTGTGCAAGATGTCATATCCAGTTGCCATCCATATTCGCAGAAGCCTCTGAAGAAATTTTGCATTCTGAAAACCTAGTGTGAGCTCTCCTTAATTTGCTAGCTTGCCATACCAATTTTGACCACAGGGGGGGGCTTTCAGGTGTTGGTTTCTTCTCAAATGATGACAATTGATATTTGCATACGACTGCAATGTCACTTTTTTTTCTCCGTACAGTAAGAAATGTTAATTTGTGTTTTACCAAATGTCACCACAAGGAGGCAGATTTTTCTCCATAAATAGTAACAATATGCATGTATTACTGGTTTCGGCCACAAGAAGCAGCTGAATAAGTAACTGCGGGCTAAAAGCTAGTCATAATCACATATTTTTGTGATTAGTCCACAACTACTATTACTGCAAAGATTATTAATAAGTTGCTTTCAGCTGCTCCCTGTTTGGGGTCACCACAACAACTTGGCAAATGTTTTACGCCGGATGCCCTTCCTGAAAACCCTCCCATTTTTCCAGGCTTGGGACCGGCACTGCATCCAGTGGCTGGGGTTGAGGCATTGGCTGGGAATTGAACCCGGGCCTTCCGCATGATAGGCGAGAAACCTACCACTGAGCCACCAAACTGCAAAGATTACTAATGCTCTCTAATATTTCATAAACGTATAGGCTTCGGGCTTTACTTATGATCTGTTTTGTCTGTTTACACCAATTACGCATGGCTGATATCCAAATACGGTGAAGACGGAATGGACTCGTTATCACAGACCCATTCTGATTGGTTATGATTGACCGAAGTGTAGTGCCGTTAGCGTCACGCATATAAAAACGTATTGGGTCTGGGGACACGTAATCGAGATTGATGGCACGTTTTGTAATATTTGGGATATTGATCCACCTTTAGAATTTCATCAAGAAGCACAGTCCAATTCTCTGTTCATCAGACTCGGTGTGTGTGAGCCTGCAGCTAATCCCCTGCAATTACTTATGGTTACAGGCTTCATAACACAGCAGCCGATAGAACGAACCCTCCTTCAGATCAGCTGTGCTAGGACCAGACTTCTGTTTTCTACCTCAAGCCATGCAGCTAATTTTAATGCTGAACTTAAATAGAATCACAAATTAGAATTTTTTTAATCTGTTATTAAAGTGTTGAAGTTTCAGGAAACAGTGTGACATATTTAAAAATGTTACATGATGACTTTCATATTAGACGGTTATTAAAAATGACATTTAAAATTTGGATAAAATGCTGCATAGTGTAATCATAGAGCCGCCAGAGTGGGTGTGGCCTAGTTTTCTGAGGAGCAGACTTGATTGACATGCATTGGTCTTGGACTCCTAGCCAGTTTAGTGAAAATCCACCAAACTTTATAATGAAAGCAACATCAAATATTACTATGATTACTCATTTGGATTATTTTTATATTATTTATATATAATTGAGTTGTTGTTGTTGTTGTTATTATGATAACTATTATTATTACTACTATTATTATTATTATTATTATTATTATTATTATTATTATTATTATTATTATATTGTTATGTTATATTACTATTATTCTGACTTTTCAGGAATTTGTTTGAATGGGACCTCTTCAGTCAGTAATACCAATTATTCAAAATTTGGACTGTACATCGCAGGGCCACGTTACCTTGATAGGCAGGGATTTAGGTTTCCTGTGGCTTTAAATGCTTGTTTTTATTATTCGCCACTGCTGATTCTTTTCTTTTCCTGAAATGAATGGACTCGCATTCTTTTTAGTACAATAACCTTGGGCAAGCAGCCAGCTATATCTAAATGGGCCAATTTTGGTGAATATGCACCAGTGAAAGGTCACTTCTGCTTGGTCCTTTCAACTCAGAGCTCAAGGTTCTGAAAATTTCTAAGAATCATATTTGGACATTTTTAATTTTCTGGAATTTCCAAGTTTCATGTACATCACTAGGGGGGCACGGTGGCTTAGTGGTTAGCACGTTTGCCTCACACCTCCAGGGTCGGGGGTTCGATTCCCGCCTCCGCCATGTGTGTGTGGAGTTTGCATGTTCTCCCCTTCCTCCGGGTACTCCGGTTTCCTCCCCCAGTCCAAAGACATGCACTGTAGGTTGATTGGCATCTCTAAATTGTCCGTAGTGTGTGATTGCGTGAATGAATGAGAGTGTGTGTGTGTGCCCTGCGATGGGTTGGCACTCCGTCCAGGGTGTATCCTGCCTTGATGTCCAATGACGCCTGAGATAGGCACAGGCTCCCCGTGACCCGAGTGTAGATTGGATAAGCTGTAGACAATGAATGAATGTACGTCACTAATAATATCCTGATAAGGGTCATGGTGGAACCTGGGAACAATGACTATGAGAGTATCAGGAATACACTCTGGGGCTGAAACATAAGGCACCATGTAAAAACCCTTTCACACTTTAGGGCAGTGTAGCATAGCCTTTCCACCTGCTGCCATGTTCTTAGAGGGAGGAACCTGGACAACACTATCTCCATAGACAACCGTGAACATTTCCTTCTTCAGCGTTCCCAGCTTAATGAATTTTCCTGAATGAACATGTGGCCGAAATGTATTATATGAAGTCCCTGAATTAAATATGTTAGTCTGTTTTAGGTCAGAGTCCATCTATCCTCCCATTTTCAGGTCTCTGGGGACAGCCGGAGTACAATCAGATCCAATCTTCTATCCGGTTCTCAGAAATAATGGTCCTTCTTTTGTTATAAGGAGTCCTGGTAATTGGATATAATTGGATTTAACAGCTCACTGGCCTCGTGGTCAAGCTATCCTCTTCTGACAATAGAACTGTGTGTGTGGTGTGTGTGTGTGTGTGTGAGTCTATGATGGAGAAAGAGAAGTGAAAGTAGACCCCAGTCAAAGCATGTCACAGACACTTGCTCACTCCTAATGTACTGTAACTCCACTGATAATCACTGACCGTATCTCTATAACCCTAACCCTGCCAATGGACTACACTAATCCATCCAGAGCTTAGCTTCAAGATTTAGTCTAAGCAAATACCAGAGAGTGAGAGGCTCTTACTCGCATTAATGCTGCTTTGAGAGTTGATTCTTCACGCACATCGTCCTTGCTTGATGTGCAACTCCGGTAAGCAGTCTTCTACCTGGAACAAGGGAGTTGGTCGAGAACGTGAAGTCATTTTCCTTTATAAATCAGCTGTATTTGTTTCCATTCTATTTGGCTCTTTTCTACTGCAAATTTGCAGGAACATCTTCGTAGAATTATTTTATCTCTTCTCTCGACTGGATAGGCGAAAAAGAAAAGAAAACACTCACTTGATCTTCATAGATGATTTGTTTTCACTTTCTCTCTAGCTCCTGTGAGAGACCCACCACCGCCTCTGGCTGACAGCATCCATTTGAACTCTGATGACCTTGTCAAGCCTGATATTAACAGGCTTCTTGCTTGGCTGCTAGCCCCTAAGTGACACTCTCCATGAATTCATTTAAAGAGGCAATGCTGTGTACGAAGCAATGTGAAGCAATAATCGGGTTATTACTAATGTTCCTATACTATGCCAGAAAAAAAAAACGGACTACTCCAATGCTCCAGAAGGCTTTAATTAGCTGGATCATTAATAGCTACGTCATGCTAGGTTGGCCTTTTTTCTGCTTTACGATGTATGATGTTTTATTAGGGGGTGTTAGTGCCGGATTACAAAAATGAACTTCCTGTACAGATGATAACACAAGTGTGAGCATAAATTGTTTCTTTAGGTACTAATTATAAAATTACAAAAAGCACCCTTAACTAGTCAGCTAGATGGTAATGCCCAGCTAGCAGATTTACACCAGCTTTCGGTGGATGTATGATATATTTCAGGTCTTTTATTGGACAGTGCAGGTTATTATACTTGTTTTAAAGGTTGAACCACTCCATTACATTGTGGTTAAAGGTATCCATGTACTAAATGGTCACCAGTTGGAAAATCCTTAACATCGTTGGTCAGGAAACAAGTCATTTCTGGCTGATAGATCAACCTGGACCTTGGTGAAGTAAAGGAATTAATATAATATGGCCGTAGTTTGATAGTTTCCTGGCTATTTATATGGTTTTAGAGTATGGTTGGATTGAAAGTGGGATTACAATCTGGCAACCCTGAGATCTACATCACCTGCAGCTGCTTTACTTCACTAGTCCACACTGACATGGGGTCTACATCTTTATAATATAGATGGAATTAAATTATTGTTAGTAGTGATTATTATTAATGTTTTTCTTTTTTTTTTCCCCCAAGGGACAAGGGACAAATTATCTTCCTGGTTTTTGAATCAACAGCACATCTACAAATCAAGCCAAATATAGAAACTTCATATTTTACACCTTCACACATACTGTACACACTTATGCAAGTCAACTGAAGCTTTAAAACATAAATTAGGCTTTTTCTTTTCTGTTTATTTTTAGACTTTATAGCTTTATAGATGTGAAAATCTCAGTGCAGCATGACTCTGGTATAGCTTTACAGACATTCTCTGCAAAATACTGCATTAATTAAAAATTAATGTGGGGGGAAAAAATTAGACTCCAATAGCTATCTGACTGTTACATTTTTGGAAACATTTTAAAATTTTCCATCCATCCATCCATCCATCCATCCATCCATCCATCCATCCATCCATCCATCCATCCAATTAAAATACACCAACTGCTAAGAAATACAAAGAAAATAAATAAAGGCCAACATTAAATATTTTGGATATCAATGTTTTGCTTAAAAAAAGTTTGTTTGTTTTTTTATTCGGAGTATTCCTAATCATGGACAGTCCATTTATTTTTTAATAAGAAGTTGCTTTCGGCTGCTCCCTGTTCGGGGTCGCCACAGCGGACCAACAAGTCCGCACAACAACTTGGCAAATGTTTTACGCCAGATGCCCTTCCTGACGCAACCCTCCCATTTTTCCGGGCTTGGGACCGGCACTGCATCCAGTGGCTGGGGTTGAGGCATTGGCTGGAATCGAACCCGGGCCTTCCGCATGATAGGCGAGTAACCTACCACTGAGCCACCAATGCCTCTTTTAATCCATTTATTTTTTAATAAAAAATGTAATTCATAACAATTGATTAAACACAATCTGACCTTATGCAATAGACTGGGATTCTATACAGTCCAATGTGGAAGTATAATAATAATAATAATAATAATAAGAAGAAAACACATTTCCAATTCCAATAGACGGTCTATTCACCTTTCCTGCTTGGCCCCCTAAACACATAGCCTTTCCCTAGGGTGCCTAACACCTCCAGCACTTGTCTCACTAACAATGAGAGAAAAAAAAAACTCAAGCGCTTGGCTCACTAATAATAATAATAATAATAATAATAATAATAATAATAATAATAATAATAATAAATACATAAAAAGAGTGAAACCAAACTGCAGCTAACATCTGCGTAGATGTCTCAGTAATATTGTTTTATTTAATTCAGCAATCTGACACCTCCAGGAACCCAATAATAGAGTCTCAATTGGAGTCCATAGGAAAAAAAGCAGGCAGTACTTGCTAGAAGGAAAAAAGAGCAATTATGTCATTAATTCCGTCCCTTTTTTTCCTCCCACAAAAAGATCCATGTTAACAGGGTTTTCCATGAGGCGGATCAGGAGTGTAAGGAAGTGTAAGTGCCTCCTTTTGGATTGGTACATAATCAAGTTTCCCTGCTGGCTGAGACAGACATCATCCGTAGATCACCCTGACATCTGGAAATGTACATGCAGAGGGGCTACCTCTGACAACACACACATATTGCATGTGTGTTAGCGAATGAGCATCGCTATACTTGTAAAGAGCAAGCTTTTTACATGAGTAGTGTTTATTTTTCTGGAGAACATGCAGAATAAACTCTGTAAATATAGCAGGAAAAAACTTTCAGTGTGCCAATTCCTGCAGCTTTGTAGCTCTGATCTGTCTGATGTGCTGCCAAACTGGGCACTAAGGGTTTATCCATGGGAGGAAGGTAGGTGTGTGTGTGTGTGTGTGTGTGTGTGTGTGTGTGTGTGTGTGTGTGGATGGAGGCAGGTTGGGAAGCACTGCTGGTGAACTTAACATCGGAAGAACGCCAGATAACAAGCCAAAGAAAATGCCAGGCCGTATACAAGATCCCACCTGGCACCATTGTTGTTTTTCTTCTTCTTCTTCTTTGATGGAGAAAAAGGGAGGATGTGAAGGAAAGGCAGATGGTTTATCAGATCGGATAATGATCACCCATGATCTGATAAACCCCCGGTAAGATGATCGGGGCATAACGCCTACAAACAAACC